>VZRH01001413.1:1442346-1565480 GCA_013397555.1 Urocynchramus pylzowi
AAAAATCAGGTTTTGATCCACACTTTTAGACAACTGTTTCTTATGCTTTAAATATACATGATTTTGAGAAATTTGTGCGTGTGTGTATTGTAGTAGTGACAGTAAATAATTTGAAGGAATTATTTTACCTCCAGAAGGTAAAACCCATTTCTACCAGGAGAAAGGTATTTCACCCATTTCTCAGAAGCCATGTCCTTGCTTTTGTTTCCAGGTCAACATACACAAACACGTCAAGTAGTACTGCTACAGGAGCCAGCCCACCAGAATAAACAAATCTGCAAGCATTCATACCATCAACACTCTTATTAAAAGAAGATCACCAAGGATATTTCTCATGCCTAGAACCACAGGAAACAATAAACAAAGTGTTTCATTTGATTCATAAGTTAGGATGCAGACAATACTCCCAAAACCAGAGCCAATTGCCCTAACTTGTAAAATCACACTCACCCAAAGGTTTGAGCATCCTGCAGTGTCTTCAGACTGATGCACCCTCAAACCTCTCTAGTCATAAAAACCGAAAGGGGGAAAAAGCTGCATCTCTCTTCTGTATCCATTACTCTGACACATGAAACAATTACGGAACAACTTATTGAAGATAAAAATCTGAATAGGGACTGGGGCTTAGGTTTTCACTATATAAATTAAACAAGAACATGAGTGTCTGATTTAATTTAATTTAGGACGCAAATACTCCTTGAAATTGTTATGATTACACTAAAGGGTGATCTTGGCATTTAGTCTCATGCTCAAAAAAATAAAACCGAAGTTCTTTTATCATGCAGTTTTCATTATCATCTTGTTGGTTGTACTGAATTACTTATGTGTATTTATTTTAGTTGTTTATGTCAGTCATCCCATGTCACTAGCATGCTACAGTGTTGTAAATAGCATGTGAACAATTAAAATTGTAGCTATTTAACTTATGTAAACTCCAAGGCAAGTTCTGGCTGTCAGATTGGAGCACCAACCATCAGAGATTTGACTGACTGCAAAGTAAAAAAAAGGCTAAGTTACACCCTAAGTTACTTGGAGAGATCATAAAGAACTATAAATGACCCAAGGTCACAATACTGGGATAAAATGCTAAGTGCTGCAGTTTACAAGGCAAGACCAAAAATACATCGTTGTGTCGGTGAGACAGGCACAACCATGGCAGTGGATCCTACAGCAAAGATTCATACACTCTGCAGGATAAAAATACAGTTCAATTCCAAAATGCATCAGATTTTTGCAAGTCATTACAAAGCTATATATTATTTCATTTTGAAATATCATCTGGATGTGAAGGTGTCAAACAAACCTGAATTGAACCAAGAATTTAAGTCAGCATCCAAGGAGTACTGACTATGGAGAATGTTCTTTTGAGAGCCTGGATATGTCTATCAGTTTCTAAAAGACAGTTATGGGGGAAGTTGAGAGAGAGAAAATAATAAAAGATGAGGATTTGATTTTTTTAATTCAGTGTGGTTTGGGGGCATTTTGTTGTTTGGGTGGGTTTTTTTGGGTTTGTTTGGTTGGTTGGTTTTTGGTTTGTTTTTGTTTGGTTGGTTGGTTTTTTTTGTTTTTGTTTCGGTTTTAAAGGTAGCCTTAGCTAGGGAACAGGCAATCTTTAGGATTGGAACATGGAGGTTCAGGCCCACAGACAGATGGATATACTTAAGAGGTAAAATTTGTAAGGAAACCAGAAGTAGTCATCACAATTTATTTTTTCTTATGTTACAGATATGAAGTTTCTTGCAACTCCTTTGCCTTTGTCCCGAAGTCCCCAAAAAGGACAAAATGAGTCCCAAAAAAAAGTCCCCAAATAGACAACAAACAGTCTAGCAGAGGCAAGCTGAACACACTACAATCCTGCAGTAGTGATCAGCCATGCGGTGAAACAAGAACCTTCCCTCTTCTCCGCCAGACTTGGGGGTATGTATTGCATGCACACATAAGGGAGCAAGAGCAGCCACAGGAAGAACTTTAAAGACAGCAGACAGACAGTAAAGGGAACATGAATACAGCTACAATCCCTTCTGTGCTGCTGTGTTCTGTGGCACTGAGCAGGGGAGTGCTACTGGCTCTCATTACACATTCCCCAGGTTTTTCCCTTTGGCCTGCAATCCTGACAAAGACAGTCTGCCACATTCTTCCCTTCTCTTACCTACAGTATGAACTTCAAAACATGTGGAAAGAACATTCAGTATATCGATGAATATTAAAATATTTGGGGTACCATAAACTCATAATGTATTCTACATGTATTCTAGCATTCACAGAACATTATGCCTAGAGAAAAGGAACCTGTGAGAGTGACTTGGGCTCAAATAGATTTACAAGTTTGAATAAAACTGCTTCACACAACTAGTTAACAATATAGACAATAAAAACTTCGCATTGAAGTACACTAAAGCATATGTGATTATATTGGACTGTACTTTTAAAACATTTTAAAGACAACTTTCCTTCTCAGAGAGATTTGCAAAGCCCATCACCTGGAACAAAAAGAAAAATTGTGTTCTCAGCTCCTACGTGAATCATTGAGGTTCACTTCTATTAAAAGCAGTATAGTGCTAACAAGTAAAATTAGTTTAAAATACACTTTTTCATTATATCCAATTGCAAGGCTGAATTGTCTTAATTGTCTCTCAAATCAGTCTGATTTTTTTTTTTTTTGCAGTGTTACTACCTTCTATATAGTAATTTTCCCTTCTTTTTTGTCTGTGCACCAGTCCCATAAATACATAAGACTTTACAAGAAAAAATCCACCAAAACAAAACAGTAAAGTGAGGTATTTCTGTTTACTTAAAGAGGCTGTCTACCTCTTCTCACTCCTTTTACTGGCATTGGAGCAACCTGAATAGTTAGTTGCTAAACAACTGCAAAAAGGAGTTTGTTCCTTTTTTGGCTCTCTTTTAGAACTGTTTTGTTTTCCTTGAAGTGAATTTTTAATATCTAATTGACCCATCTCTTCTATGTAAAAGCAGAGAAACTTTATCTAAATATATTTTTCCCTCATGATCTTATCATCATCCCTTTTACATTCTGTATCTTTCATTCACAAAAGTGACACAAGAAGACTGGAGACAAGTAATAGTTAGAAAAATTATTCAGGTTTTGTCTTACATTTAATTGCAAACTCAGTCTGACTTACCAAGGGAGATAGGCAATTGCCTCAACCTAAGGGTAGATTAGGTATCTCTCCTGAGTGCAAAGGTCTTGTCTCCATACACAAGAGGCAGAGGAAAAGGGATTTCAGTCAGTATGTTTTTTCACCTTTTATTAGGGAATCAATATTTTTGTAGCTGGTCTGCTACTTTGATGGCACCATGCTCTGTTTCACATCAGAACTTGTGAGAATACATTTTGGGGTCCAAGTCCCAGTTATGAAACTGAATTTCTGCCTAATCTGACGCTCTGCTTACAGGGATTGGTAACCCTTATCTGGCATCAGTCAACATCCCCACTTTAAGCAAACAGGCAAGGATGGATTATCAGTTCAGTCACTACTGTTGTCCCCAGCAACTGTAATTTGACCAAGATCAAGCAGGAGAGAAAACTTTCTTTGGTTTCTATGTTGTTCAGAAATTCCTACATCATAGGTTTTGATAGAGGCTTATCTTATTTGCCCCACATCAGCAGCTGTGCTACACAAGTATCTATCTGCCTTATCAGAAAGCCTCTCAAATGAACCTTTCTTAATATCTTTATTTCCCAACCAACCATAGCAGCAGCAGCCAACTTCTTGCAACAAATCTGTAATTATACTAAATAGCACAGTTAAATTAGACTCAGATGCTCTGAGCTATTGCATAGACTTGATGATATTTCTGAGACACTAGTGTAATTTTTGTGGAGAAGAGTTCATCTCAAAAGTCCCCAGCATGTGCCAGTCTCTGCCTTGTGCAACAGCTAACATTAGGCAATGCTGGCCCAAATTAGCCCCTGTGCACCACTTGTCCTCTGTCAGGTTCTCAGCAACTACCAAGCAGTGTGGGAATAAACTCCCCTACAAAAAATACCAAGTGGAGAAACAGGACAGCTCATTTCCAACTCTGAACTGAAGCCCTCTGAGAATGTCAAAGATAAATGTGAAGAATCTGAACAGCACATTTTCTTTTGCCTGCAAGTTGTGGATAATAGGAAAAACAAAAGACAATGGAGGGTAATATTAGTTCTCTGTGTGGTTTGTTCTGAAGTACTTGGTATTTAATAGCAGCTAAATCAGGCAAGAAGGCGTAGACTGATTTGGCAGAAAGTTTGCACTAGTATGTAACACAAAACATATGAAGGTGATCTATTTAACCTCTGCATTTCTACCCTTGCACAGCTTTTAATTCAACAGGAAGTGGGGAAAGACAGCATATATATATATATACATATATGTATGTATGTATGTATGTATGTACTTTTGAAAGGGTAGGAGAGTAAGTGGAAGATTTTGTTCTTTTGTGACATGCACGGCTGCTCATACTGAAAGAACCTCAGTGGAGCAGAGGGCTTCTGAGCCACATATGGCAATAGAAAAAAAAACAACTAAATAAATATATCTGAGTGGGAGGAAAAATAAGAAATAATTTTTTCCACTGTAAAATGTATGTATGTGTGTGTAGCTTCAATATTTTTTAGCAAAACTGCAGCCAGTGGAGATGAGTATGAAATTGACAGCTTTCCTCGGATATTAACCTCACTGAGGAATTTTCTGTGTGGACAAGAGCTTGAGTTCCTAGAACACACAGACCACATACTGGGTATTTTATTAATGATGTACCAGAGACATGGTTTTATACTTATGTGTACATTATTGAAATAAAGAATCTTATAATACCTTCTAATGCAACTAACCACCAGTATCCTAAACCCATATTTTTTTCACTATTTATTTAAATTCTTCAGAAAAAATGCCATTAAATCAAAAGGAAGAAGGCAGCATTAAGTGCAGTGAGGAGAATATAACTTAAAACAGAGTTCTGCACCTATTCATTCTACAACCAGTTTCTGTTTACATTTGGAATTTTATAAAATTCTGGTTTTGTATTCCCAGGCAATAAAATTCCCACAAAAAAATTTAGCTGGAACACAAATATTTTCCTCATCTACAATATGACTGAGTTATTGCTACTCTTGAACATTTAACTTTTTCTGTTTACTTTTAGTTACACTTCAATATTTTAAATAAAACAAAAGAAGCAACTGGTGTTAAGAATTCCAGGTCAAAGCCTAATCAAAAAAACTCCTGTCTTTAGCATTGATAATAGCCAAAGAAATGTGATGTTTAAGTTTTTAAAGTTAGCCTTCCATGGCTAACTTCCATGGTATAAACTCCATGGAGTTTATTTTGTTTATTTAGTGATATATGAGGTTGGGATGACTTCTGGGACTACTTGAAGCCTACAACTTTTTCAGTTTTCATTAGCATTAGTGGGAATCACGTACATGCATCAGTGTCAAGATTAACTCTAAAAGAATTAATCTTTAAATAAGAAGGCACATTTAAGGACAGATTTCTATCAGTGCATTTTACATGACTATGAAAGATTTTTATTTCATCCACACTCAGCAGGGGTGCCCTTTATTCAAACCATGTGGTATCTGCTTGGTATGCAGGGCATAAATACTGCTGCTGTCAGCATTTGCTTTAAAATCTGATGCAATATGTTACAAAGAAGATTTGAACAATCATAACTAAAATTTGTTGGGAAGACTTGAAACAAAGGTTTGAATGAAGTTGAAAACTTATGGAAACAATAAAATCTGAAATGTTATAAAAAGAAACTTAGTATCCACATGGGAACTATTCTACAACCTTCTTAGCAAATTTTAATCAGACACGCCTAACAAAAGTAATACAACCAACTTCTATATAAACAAAAACATGCATACCTTCCAACAAAGGGATTAAATACTGCAGTTTACATTTTTTAGAAGTACCATATATAGGAATAGTTGGTGCAAGCTAATGGCACTAAACTTAGAGAAAAATGCACAGCCAATTTGCCAAATGCACAGAAAAATTAGCAAAATAGTTTCCAACACGTATCTGTTTATCAGGTCATTTTTCACTATTTTCCACTGGGAAAAATCTTTATTGACATTGACAGTCACACAATGTCATTCTAACAGCTTTATTCCATTTACCTTCATTTGGTCTTCTTAAACTTTATGAGAGACTCTTCTGTCCAAAATACATACACTGATAAGCTTAACCACCACAACCTGCAATATTTAAATTTATTTAAAGTTTTATTATCAATGTTGCTCTAATTTGATATTTAGACAGGTCTGTCAGAACTTATGAAGGCGTTCAGATGAAAACAGTTCTTTCCAAAAGAGATCTAAAGATGTACTATCAATTACACAGCTGATGCAGGACTTGAAAATAACAAATATTTTATACTACATAACTTATTGGTGCAGAGGTTTTCAAAGTCTTATCAAAACATGAATGTATATGAGATAAAATTAAAGAAGCTATTATACTTTTTAGAGATGAAGAATCCATGGGGACACTGATCAACATTTTAGAGAAATTGTGACAATAATAGAAATAAAACCAGCGTCTCTGATGAGGATATTAAAATGCATACTACTTTGACATTCAGTCTGTGCTTCAGAAGACTGGTCTTCATCTACACACAAAAAAATCCTTCCTTTTTCACTCAAGTAGGGAAGTCATCTCTGCCAAGTTTCAGTTACATTAATTTTAAGATCTTGAGGGTTAAAAAGTAATGTGGAAGCATAAGGGAACACCCAAATATACAGCATACAATATTTCCAAACATGGAAAGAACTCCAAGAAGGATATTTGAGATAGTAAAACATATTTTGCATTATTTATAGCGATATTAAGTACAGGAAATGAGATCAGTACTGGAGGATTTAACCAATAAAAATGTTGGTTTGCACATTTAAGATTATTAAGATTTTAGGAAGCAGAAAGGATATTCTTAACTGAGGTAAAGTCATCTTTCTTATAGGTGCTCCTTAGTCTGCTGTAGACAGCAAACTGATAAGTTCCTAGGCAGACAGACCTGTATCCAGTATGATTAGTCTTTAATTAACTGTGTTCAGCAGAAGTATTCTAGTATTAGATTAAGACCAGACTTTACTGACAACTATTAATATGTACTTGATTCTGCTTCAAAACAGATTTCAGGGCCTCTTGAGATCCTTTCCAAGATAATTTTTATAAAAAGAGCAAGATGGGTCTCATTGTTAATATATAAAAAAATACAAAATCACCCTGTGACCACATTGAAATGCTAAATTCTACCACCAGATAGGCATTTTTCAGTGACATAAACAAACAGCAAAGAACAAAAGTTTGTTTATGAAGATGAATACAATGAAGATGAGTCTGAACTGATGACAGTCATCAATATTTATATTTCATATCATTACACATCACCATCAAATATAGATTCTATCACAAATCATGAAAATAACTTTTAAGGGACATGTTAGTATTAACCAAGGATAAAGGTTCTGATGACAGGATGCCAAATTATTTTGATGGCAGAAGAAAAATATATCTGAATTGCGCTTTTGTCACTTTTTCACTTCTTTTTGGCTTCAACATGGCCAATTCTATTTGCCAAGATGGTGATATATCCCTATGAAGATATATCCACAAAAGGAATACCTCCACATAGAAAACTCAAATATTTTCATCAGTTTAAGCAATGGCAAAGATTCTACAGAAAGTTGTCAGTTCCAGTTCTCAACTCTTTCTCTTCCATTTATATGGATTGTTTATGATTTCTTAAGAAATCAGACAGAAAAAGACAGTTTATTAAAAAGTAATGATGGTGCAATAATAAGAAAACAATATAGTAACAGTAAAGTCAACTGTGCTTTATTCACTGCTTCATTCTCATCATAGGAAGCCAGCTTCCATAACATAAAAGGACTGGCCAGGTGTGGGGATTTTGGGCTTTCTTTTAAGAATTATTTTCCCTATTGTGTATCTAGACTACTGATAGTAGTAGTAGTATAGCAAACATTTATTTTTTGTGTTAGACAGATAAATGATGGCATTAGAGCATAAAGTTTTTTAAAGAGCAATGTTGTAGGGACTTTACTGACCACAAAGCACAGAACCATCTGTCAGACATGGTACCAGAATGCATAGGTCATGTATTTCTGGCATTAGTTTTCTATTCTTTCTAAAGATTTTAATCCTACCTCATCACAGTTATCTATTTTGCACCAGTAACACACTTCCTCTCATTTCCTTGCTTTGATGGACCTATGCCATCAATTTTATCCATAATACATGACACCTAGTATTTCAGTACCTCACTTCTTATTCTGATGGTCACAATAAATTGCCTAGAGCTAACTATTTTACTGATAAAAGGAAAATATTTGAGATGCCATTTCAAAGTCTATTAAGTATTTCAGAATAACAGTTTGATGAGCTAGAGCATAAAGTTCAGACTGGAAAGACTTATATCCGGTGGGATTCTGAGGGTATGTGGAGTGGTATGTGGGTACTGGTTAAATTTCCCACTTTCCAGTGGGAAATTTAACCACACTCAGATATTTTACATTTCTAAACACTACCACCCAACACAAATCCCTAAGTATACTATTAGGCACATATTGCGTAATAATATGATCTGCATATTCCTCAATCCTGCCATAATTTCCTATTTACAATTACAGATCTTGATTCAAATCAGGGCCCTCAGAAGCTGGGACAATGGTGGTAGAAGCTGTTCTCTAGGTTTTTTAAAATCACAAGAACTGTGAAAAGACTACAATTGAAGCCATAGTTTGGGTATAAATAATGACTCAGACAACTGGTTTTTATTTTCATTTTTGTTTTCACTGACTGAGAATGTAAATTGAACTTTAGTGCTATTGTGCTTTGTTCTCCCTCTCTGTGAAAAAATGTGTTCTGCATTAAATTGCATGGATAAACTCAAACAGCTCCAAATATCACCCTTCAGCTTTTGTAAAACACAAGAACCAAGAAAAGATAGAGAATGTGGTTTTATGACCAACAGATGGTGTAATTGGTATCATAGATGTTTTTATGTCAGGGGGTCGTAGGTTCAGTCTCCATCTGGAGCCTTCTCAGATCTGCTGTGTAGCCCAATGATTAAAGAAGCTATATTGGGTCAAAGACACAACCACCTGCCTGAGGGTAAAAGAACTGCTTTCTTGATCTAGCTGTTGTACTACAGTTGCCTCCCATACTACAGTTTTCAAGCCAACCACTGCAGCAGTTAATAACAGTTCTACACAAAATATTCAACACCAAATTGCTCCTATCCTTCTAGTTTCTCAGGATCTTTTGACAAATCTCATAAAAATAAATATTGTCTTGCTTACATGAGGGAAAAGCTATTATAACTCAGGATGGTAAATAATTGTAAAGGACCAAAGCCAAGGAAAAGGAAACAAGTAGGCTCTATAGACTGGGAGAGATTCAGCGTTGTTCAGCTGGCCAAGAAGGCTCACACCTCCCAGTCAGAATTAGACACACTTGTACTCTGATGGTAGAACACAACATCAGTGCTCAGACAATTAGTCTTAGCTACAGTTTATGGATTAGGATCAGAATACTAAAAATGCTCTAATCCTGTAGAGACAGATCAAACACAGTAATTTATGCACACAAGAAGATCATCAGTTTACTTCCCTTAGGTGGTAAGTATCAGCAGTAATAAATGCACAAAACCAGTGAAACTGCAGCTTCACTGGAAACCAGTACTGTCACTTTCATTAAGCAGGGATTCTACATACTCAGAATTATTACACAGTGCACCAAACTTGCCTGGTATACCTCCTAATTCAGTTGCTCTCTTTAGAACTGGTGCCAGAGTGTTTACCTGGTTAACACTGAAAATAAACAAAATATTTCTGTCTAATTAAAAAACACCTTGCAAATTAGTAGTTTCATGAAGTTCTTCCACAAAGAATCATATGACTCCTCACAAACTCTGGATAGCAGTACCCCTGTGCTAGACAGAAACCCATCCAGGATCTTAATTTTAAAGATAATGACACAAGCATGAGTAAAATTATTTCATTTATCACATTTCATGTGCTTACACATAAAAGAACAGTAAAGTCAAACTCTTTCAGAATGCTAAAATATTCCCTTATATTCTTTTTAAAGGATTCTCCCATGCTAATGATAAACTTGGTCTATATTAGTACTTTAAAATAAGCCTTAACACAAATTAAAAGCTAATATTAAATAGACATGTATATTTTCAAAATTTAAACACAATACCTATTATTTTAACTGATTGTAAATACAAAGAAATTAACATGTGACCTCATTACAAGCTTTAAAATTTCTCTTCCCCTCTATGACTGAACTGACAGCCGGCTAGATCATTGTAACCACTCGATAAGGACTTCTCTGGCAAACCTACATCCCTGAGGGTGAGCTTCGATATCACAAATTTCATCCGTTGATAATACACAAGACTATGTGCTTCTTTTTGCAGATCTGTAAGCAAAATATACATATGTCTTTTGAATATACAATATATACATATGTCTTTTGAAGACATGTCTTCGAAAAAGCAGTTGCAGGTGTTCAACTGCATTTGCATCAATGCTAAACATATATTTGCATGGGATGTCATTCACATGATAAATCTTTGCTGGTATAAGGAAAACTTGAGATGTTTTTCTTATACCAGCAAAGAAAAAAGAAATATAAGAAAAACTTGAGATGCAGTAAGAAGGGGAAAAAAAGGTGTATTTTCCGTCTTATATCACAAAAATATGCATTTCTACTTATTTTTACTTAACACAAGCAGTGGAATATTTTCCTTTAACACATAAAATATATTCTTTCTGCTGCAGAGCACTCTTCCTAAGAGGCTATACTTTGGGGAGGATAACAATTGCCACTTCAAAGTAATAATCTATATTTCCATTCCAGTCACCTCTATGTAGCTGAGACATTTCAAGTAGAGGCAGGATTTATAAAAATGAGTAAATTTAACAGACCAAGATATCTACACTAGCTGCTGAGTATATTGCTTAGACATTTGAGTGTGGACAAAGTGGGAAACATCATCAACATAATCATTCAGCAGCCAAAAAACCAAGCTTGTTAATTTAAGTACTTCTACGTGAATTCAAGTAGCCTGCCCTCATGGGTACATTATGTCCTCTTCTTCCATTTGTCTCCTCAAATCCATCAATACTCCCTTTAAGGGATGATAGGCAAACACACAACATTGTGTACTAGCAGTCTGAGATTCTTCTGAGACTACTCTTGTCTGAAAGTAAAGAGCTGTGTCAGTCAGTCCCTTCAGTCACCAGGTAAGACACTCAAATGTTAAACAGCTTGGGCATTGTGCAAGTTTCATGCTGCTCAAGAACAGTTTCACAGTAAACTATACCAAACACAAATGCTTTGCTGCCATTTTATCACCTGTTACAACAAAAAACTCCTTCATCCATGAGTTAAGTCACTAAATATTTCTTCTGTCCTGCTGGCTGCACAAAGAATCTCTTTGGCTAAAGCAGTACATATATGCTGAACTTTTAGGGTTTATCCATTTTAAGGCTTGAAGTGGCCGAAACTTGTTCAAACCCTGTCATTTGATACCAACCTTTATCTCTGGTCAAAACTGTTAGGAGGTTATGGAAAGGTTTTTTGTCTAGCTATTTTCAACAGCTTTTGTGGGGTTATACCAGGCTGATGACTGGTTGCTTCCAGGGTTTCTCAAGGTTCCACCTTAGGCCCAGCTCTCTTCAATATCTCCATGATCAACTTGCATTCAGGATTCAAAGATACACTAAGTCTGCCAGTGGGAGGAGACTGTCAACTCCCTCGAAAGCAGAGAGACCCCACAGAGACCTCGGCAAATCAGAGGACTGGGCAATCACCAACTATATGGCATTTAACAGGGAAAGGTCCTGAATTCTGCTCCAGCAACAGGTCAACCCTGGATGTACAGACAAACTGGAAAACAGGATGCTGGAAAGTAGTGCCACAGAAAGGCACCTGGGGGTTCTTGTTGAGGGCAAAGTTGAATGTAAGTCAGCAGTGCCCTGGCAGCCAGGAGGGCCAGCCGTGTCCTGTGGGGCATCAGGCACAGCATTGCCAGCTGGGCAAGGGAGGGGATTGTCCTGCTCTGCTCTGCTCGGCCTCACCTCAAGGGCTGGGGGCAGTTTTGGGTGTCACTATACAGAAAGAATACAAAGCTATTAGAGAGTGTCCACAGGAGAGTAATGGAGAAGGTGAAAAGTCTAGAGCAGAAGCTATACAAAGAGCAGCTGAGGTCCCTTGGCCTGTTCAGCCTGGAGGAGACTTAGGGGAGACTTCTGCGTGGAAGAGCAGGGGAAGGCACCGATCTCTTCTCTGTGGTGACCAGTGACCAAGGGAATGGCCTGAAATTGTGTCAAGGAAGGTTTAGTCTGGGTATTAGGAAAAGGTTCCTCCCTGAGAGGGTGGCTGGGGAACAGGCTCCCCAGGGAAGTGGCCACAGCACCAGCCTGACAAGAGTTAAAAAAATATTTGGGCAATGCTCTCAGGCATATGGTGTGATTCTTGGGTGTGTCCTGTGCAGGTCAAGGAGTTGGACTTAGATGCTATCTTTGGGGGGGCTCATCTAGCTCAGGGTATTCTGAGATTCTGTGGTCTCTTTTAATAGCCCAGCATAAAAAATGTATTTATAGAAAGATATATGAATACTTAATAAATTCCCCTTGATATCACACACCAAATTCTTCCCCCAGGTTGCAAAACATATATGTAACTTCACCAATTTGCTACTTTCTTTGTGATGCAGTTGCATCTGATTTTACTATGAGGTAACACACTATTTTATCCTGCAAACAGGTTCTGATTATGTGACAATCTGCAGTACAAGCTCACCATTCTCCAATGTACTTTGTTACTGCCTAGACTTTGAAGGGAACAACAATGGGTGAGCAACAATTCTGGAGACAGTACTGTCAACTTTGAACAATTGTTTAGTCTCATTACTAATGAGATGAGCAAGGATCCTGCTACTTTCTTCACTGCAGCACCTTGCAGTCAACTTACTACTCTTAACCGGCATCTAATGAGCACTTGTGTTTTGTGTTCAAATTGAAGGCTCTCAAATACTACCAAATTCCACCTCTGTAAAAAACACCATCTTCACCCTCTTAGTATTCAAAACCTGTTTCCATTTTTGACCTGTAACTCCAGCATATCTGACAATGCAGCTGTGGTATTTTACCCACACTTAAACTCGATGGTTTCAAATTGGAAAAAACACCAAAATATTCTGTACCTAGAGGTGATCATTGACACCTTGAGTATTTGTTTCCACAGACCACAGCTTACACTTAGCATTCACCAGCACTATGCACCACAGAAACAGGTCATTATATTTTCATAGGCATCATCAAATGAATCAAATTAACTTGTACCATCATATTAAAGCAAACACTCAGTACTTGCATAATTTTCAAGCATCTAGCAATGCGTTTAGTGTTGGTGTCTGTCCTGAAAAATGAAGAAAAAAAAGCAGGAAGATGACTGGAAAACAAAAATGCAGGAAATAGCAAAAGCTTCAAGAAACAAGAAAGCAACATATTTAAAAGTTCTAATATTTTAAAATCCTTAAACATTTTAAAATTCTTAGTCTCAAAATAGCAATCAAGGTTAAGCAGTTTTTAAAGTTGAGTCATTAATGTATTTAAAATTTGTTGACTAAAAATTTCAATAAGCAAATTTTAGTAAAACTATCATGCCTAGTTTTTTAATCCGGAATAAAGTCAGGAGATTTATTCTTGCAAATGCTGATTACTGTTTAGTAGTGATTTTTTGTATATAGCTTGTCTTTGAAAATATAAAGATGGATAAATAATAGACCTATAGTATTTCACCAATAAAATATTCTATCAGAACTGTCATAGATAGGAATTTCATTATCACTGAGTATTCTTTACTATCAGCTGCTTTAAAGGCCACTACAACACTCCCATGTTTCAAGCCTAGAGGTTACATATAAAGGTAAAGGAGTATTGTTGCCTTTTTAGATCTGTAGCTAAAGTTCACATTCACTGCTGACAGTAAGGCAAAACATTACTCAGTACAACCATGATACACAAAACTGAGGCTAGTTTATTAAAAATTATAATACTGGACAAAGTTAAAATAAAAAAAAAAATTGTCCTTTATGTTTCCCAATTACCTGTTGAGAACAGCCATTTCTTTACCTCATTATGTTAAAACCAGTAAAAGTCCAAACCACTAAAAAGGATGAGAGGAATTCAAAGTCACCATTCAGGTTATCAGGAAGTGCTGGTGTTCCATTACCTTTTTTCATCCTCTCAGTCATCTGCCTAACTTGTACTTACTGTAATGCACAGAGTTTTTGCTCATACACTCTCTCAACACCTACTGTGACACTGATAATCAACAATGGGCTTGCTCCAAACAAAATCTAATTTTAATTAGACCAAGTGTGAAAAATTATTTCCACTTCCTGTTCTGAGTGTCACAGATCAGGAATCAGAATTACAGTCACAGAACTACAGAATCCCAGGACAGGCCAAGCTGGAATGGGCCTCAAAAGATCATCTGGTCCAACCTTTAGTGAGAAAGGGAGCCTAGATGAAATTATCCAGCATCTTGTCCACCCACAATCCATGAGGAGGTGGTTTTCCAGACTGACCATGCTCCTCACCATAAAAAGTTAGGTCAAGATGAAACCTTTCCCCACGCAACTTGTACATATCAGGTTCCATGTGACTCACCTTGAGAAACCAGGTCTACTGGGGGTTGGTGGGGTTCACCACCAACTTGACTTGTTCTGTCAGACAAGAAGGGTATCTTTCTTTGCTCACTAGCTTGCCAAGCTGGTGAAGAACTGCACCAGGGGAGGTTCAGGTTGGATATCAGCAAGAATTTCTTCATGAAAAGGGTTGCCAAACATTGGAACAGACTGCTCAGGGAGGTGGTGAAGTTGCCATCCCTGGAGGCATTCGAGAAATTACTGGATGTGGCACTTAATGCCATGGTCTAGTTGACATGGTGGTGTTTGGTCAAAGCATGTACTTGATCTCAGAGGTCCTTTTCCAACCTCAATGATTCCATTCTATTATACTGCCCATGTAATCTGTGAATGCCCCATTCATGGCACTGTTCAAGGCCAGGATGGATGGGGGCTGGAGCAACCTGGTTTAGTGGAAGGCACGCCTGGCAGTTGGTACTAAAATGATCTTCAAGGTCCCTTTCAACTCAACCCATTTTATGATTATATTGCCCTTCCATTCTTCATGTGGCTTTTTGTGAAGAGAGCTTCTGCCATCTTTGTAGACACTGTGTAAGAACTGGAAAATTGTCCTCCAGTTTTTCTTTCTTCACAGGGCATGTTCTCCAGCCCTTTTGTCATCTTCATGGTCCTCCTTTGGACCTTCTCCAATCTGTCCTTGTCCTCCTTGAATTGTGAATACCAGAACAGGAGAACAGTCTGACAAATGCTGATTAGAGTGAGACAACCACTTATTTTTGGCCTACACAAAATGTAAGTTAAACAGTTGATTACATATTTCCAATTCTACTTAAGCTGTTCCTTTGACTCCAATACTTACTGGTTTTTGCCAGCTCAGAATCCTCTGCTGGAAAACGCAACTCCATTATACAAAGAGTATACTGAGCTAAGTGGTAACACCTCTAATAGCAGGGGAAAATAGAGAAATCTTATCCATAAAATATGGCAGGCAAAATTGCAGTATTTTATTCTGTAACAGTGTCTCAAAGTTGGGGCATATGTCATCCAGACTCAAGCTTGTTGATATACCAGTAATTCTATTCTGAGTCACAACTAAACTGTAATCTGGTCCAGTGTCTAGCTTCCAACTGCAGTTTTCTGCCAGTGTGTGCTACCAACGTATTAGAAATTGGACATGTAGAAACTGTCCTTCCCTGATAATTACTCTTCAGCAGATTTAGTAGCTTCTGTGACTTCTACTATGCATATTTTGCAATTACCTAGTACACAATGGACAGGAAACCAAGACCTGGAAAATCTATCAACAGCAAGGCAGAGTAAGCCCATTACCTTATTACCATGAAAACTGCCAAAGAACATAAAAACACTAGAAGAAATGTTATCCAGACATTTCCTTTTATTAGGACACTGAAACAGTTTAATGTACAAATGCTTTGTGTTAGTTGTAAATATTTCCTCTGTTTAAGCAGCATTTACAGCTCTGTACATTTACATGTGCACTTCACTAGTCATCTTAAGATGCAAGACACTTTTGTGGTAGCAACTTCATAGATCAGTGAATGCCAACACTCCACAACCCTGTTTAAAATAATAAAGTCCAGATGGAGTGACAGAAAGGAGACAGTACACCATTCTGTGCATTGACTGGGTTCATATTTCAAAAGTGAAAAAAAAAATAAAATGACAGTTATTCATCCATACGCCTCTTTCTTTGTTAATACCCTCCTTATGCATTTCACCTCCTATCCAAAAATAATGATTACTATAATAAACAGAAAAGGCATCTGTAGTTTTTCCTATAAAAACCATGAAACTACACAAATAGCAATCAATTCTTCTTCAATATTCAAGGAAAATAAATTTCTTTGTTTAACATATGAATATATATATCATGTAGACATGTTGCTTCAAGATAAAATATATTTGAAAGTATAAAGTCCATCCCAGTCCTCATATATTGTAAATAATTGGTTTAATCAAGACAATTTCAATAAATGACCAACTTTTTACAGTTAAAATGCCCTCCTTCTCAACTATCAGATATTAATAGTCTATTTTTAAAAATTAACAACATTTATTTTTCTTCACTATTTAAAATACTGATTTATTATCCACTTAGCTGAAGCTCTGTTCCAAGTATGTGGCAAAGTGAAAAACATAAATTAACTGAAACAAAATTTATTTTCAAGATACTTTGAAGTTTAGGCTAAGGTCCTTGTGTTTGATTCATCTCACAGTATCCTATTTAATGGCTTTACACTGAACTCCAGTCTCATGCCCACATCTGAAGAAATGGATGGAAAAATACGAATTAATCCTAGTGTAACTACAAAGCAAATAACACAGATTTGTTCATATTTATCAGCCAAGAGCACTGGGCAGTTAAGCACCTTAACAGGCTTCTGATTTTTCAAATGTCAGAAGTTTAATCAGAATCACCTGCTGTCTCCCTAACCCCAATCAACATTTTTCCCCAGAGCCACCCATTTCTTCATCTGCTTGCCATGACAGAAACATTTATCAAAAAAGTCAAAATGAAGAGGAGCCACATATGCTTAAACTGACCAGGGATATCCCTCTCCACCAGTTACACTTCGTAAGTGTCTTAATTTCATAGAGAGACCATGCATATAACCTGTCAGTAAAACACATATTACAAGAGCACTTGAGATGCTATCAATCAAGGTATTCACTTTACTGTGATCTAAATGCTTCTTTCCTATATACTGGTAAACAATAAAAAAGGACAAAGGCAGTTTTACCCATGTTTTAATGGTGGGCATGTGTTTGTCAAATGAATCAAATTATGACATCTCTTAGCAACATTTTTGCTCTTTTATTTCATCAGAATAACTTAGCCACAGATTTGAAATTGCTAGAAATTTCACTCTGCTTCTACCTTAGTTGTCATCACTTCATTTAAAAGCAAAAATACCCAAAAAACCAAGAACAAAAATAACAACACAAATCCATGTATCTAAAAATTATTGCTAGTTCTCTAAGCACAGCAAAAATTCCACCCCATTTGCAGACAACCTAAAATAAAATGAGAGAATTAAATATAGATTCTGCAACCTAGGATTTCAATGCCAATGGTTATT
Source organism: Urocynchramus pylzowi (assembly GCA_013397555.1). NCBI lineage: Eukaryota > Metazoa > Chordata > Aves > Passeriformes > Fringillidae > Urocynchramus > Urocynchramus pylzowi. Next base: position 1,460,142 of record VZRH01001413.1, read on the forward strand.
TACTTACCTTCCCAGGCTTATCTTAACTCCAAAACCATTTAATATGCTGCACTGCAATCAAAGTACCTCATTTGTTCCAAATTTATACATCAAAGGCTTGACTTCACTCAAATTTGCAGGTTTCAATTATCCAGCCAAAAATGGCTCAAAAGCTCAAAGCAGAGCCATAACATTTAATTTCCATTTCTCGCAGTCTCTGAGGGTCTTCAAGATTACTATTTTGCACTTCAGTTCCAGTCTGTAAAATGGGAGTCAGTCTTATTCTGCACATTTTTTCTCTTTTAAATTGCTGGCTTCTCATTGGCTTTTACTCACAGTTAACAGAGAAAACATAAATGTCATTGAAATAGGGATTCTCTTTCACACTGGGATGAAGGTTTTACTACAATACAGATAATGATTTGACTATTTCAAATGTCAAGCAACAATCACAGAAGTGTCCCAACACAACTTTAGGTGTTCCATCTGAACATACACAGATGAAAAGTTTTGAAAGCCAAGTAGAAACAGTCTCTGTGAACTGGAGGCAGCATAGACTATGCTCACCTAATGTAGAATATTTAAGAATATATGGTTGACCATGCTACAAAATCCAATTGTGCAAGTAAAAACCTGAATTAAACATGATTAACTTTATATTTAACAATGATGTTTCTCAAAAATAGTCCTGTAGTCCTTGTATTAACAACCAAAAAGGCACATAAGTACAAAACAACTCAACACATATTAGGCAGAATACAAAAATTTTAGACAGGCGTTCTTAAAGCAAAATTGTGAAATATAAAGCTGTATTTTTTGTTTTATAAAAAGATACGTACTTCCTTACCCATTTCCTGATTGAAGTAAAGTGTCCATATATGTAATGTCCATCTGTGCTTACTTAAAATCCTGAAAGCACGACCCCCAAACATTACTTTCAAGTTACTTAGGAATTTTATGTGCACAAATTGACTTGTGTTTCAGTATTAATTGTACCATCTAAGTAGCTATCTGCAAGTCTTCCTTTCTAAGGTATAGATGTTTACAGATAAAATTAAGCACACGTCATTTTTGTGCTTAAAAGTAGTTTGACTAAGCTAGTATTTAGTTGCTGTTTCAAAACCTTGGTTCATTTTCCATGTTCCTATTACTCCTCTTCAAGACTGGTACAAAGCTCCCTTATCTGAACATACCATTACATACTGGAATTACATCAGTTTCACAATTCAAAAGTTTGAATTAGATATTTTAAAGATAATAGTATGAAAGACCTCACCCATAATATCAAACATGCATATAATTACTTACGGAATGCAAAAAGCAAATAGTAATTGATATGAATTTACCGTCTGGCCAGGCTTTCTTAAAACCTGGCTGCCAAAAATGGTTAGAAAAAGATATATAAACAAAAGGAATTGAAGGTCCTCCCTCCTATAATTCAATAATAAATGACATAATATAGCACAAAATTATATATTAATGTGTTATCCTTTTGGCAATATTAGGAACAATGTCTTTTCATTTGGAAGGTGGGGAGGGATAATTCTTTGAAATTTGTTTGAAGTTCCCACATTTTGAGAAAATGGAGAGAAAACAACATATTTTACATGGTTTGTGGTGAAACTGAATGTTTATACACATTTTTGAGAACGTTTAAGGGTTTGAGGAAATAAATTTAAAACTTTTTATACTAACTTCTGAAAGAGTCATTAATTCAATAGTGATATCCCCATTTTAAGTAATGCGAGTAAACAGTAGAGTTTGAATTGGAACAACACTGTGTCATTCACCAACTCCAAAATTCAGCATTCTTCCCCTCACTGCATTTGTATCACTCTAGAACAATTCTGTTAGTCAGCTTTCAATGCCGTCGGTGGAAGTATCTGGAAGTCACTATACAGTGTAAAACACTTATCCTGATAATGTGGGGAAAGAGGAATCCAAAAACAGCAGTCTAATTCAACACAGACTGTGCAGCTTCCTTAAGAAGTGATGCAGCTTTGTCCAGTTCTTGTTCTGTTTGTTCCACTGTTATCACAACTCGAATACTAGAAAAAGAAAACCAGAACACACAGAATAAACTTTACTCCTAGCCTTTCGCTTAGAATTGTTTTGTACTAATTTCAACACATTAAAATCACTATTTGCAGGGAAATTATTTCGAATTCAGATTCAACCAGAAACAAGACATAAGACTAAACAGATGTGATCAGACTACTTTTTGCCCCCGCTCTGCCACCCCACCATACACACTACAGAAATTTGTTATCTTTTTTACCTACAGAGTAAGAGTAATTTTCCTCGTAGAAAGGTGCCTGCTAACAGGCTACATGCTGATCCCCAAGATACAGGTAGTTTTGATACCGTTATTTCATGGTACTAGCAACCTATAACAGTCACTGAAAATGCACCTCAAAACTGGAGCCTCTCCCATTTTTCCAAGAACCAACTATTCAATCCAGTCTCCTGAACAGAACTCCATTCATTGTATGAAAAAGAGATGGCCATAGCCAAAAAAAAATCAAGTAACACATTAAATTTCTGCTAACCTGGGTGGAGGAAGACATTTTTCTTCTTTCTCCAGATAGCGAGCCTGTGTTAATGCAATACCACTATTCATGCACTACAAATAAAGAAAATACAGCAAGTCAACCTGGGAATTTCTGATGGCATATCCTTTTGATTACCAAATACATATAACTAACTTCTATTAATCTGGTGTCAAGATAAATGCAAGGTGTTGTGCAAATGGAGGTTGTGAAGGTTGCGCAAAGTCATCTCTTAATTTCAAGATAGCTTTAACACATCAAACAGTTTAGGGTGCAGTGCCTCTACTTTTCCCCTCCATGTATTTAGGAAAACATACCAGATTTATCAGGCAATTTTATCATATTTAAGCATATTTTCAAGGAAACTGACTTCAGAATTTCTTTTTGTAGTGTAGTCTTGTTTACCTGCCACCTGATATATAAAGATATATACACCCTCACTTCTTCATGTGGGACAAAAAGAACCAATGTGTATAGAAGAAAGGAAAAATACTGTATAGAGAATATGAGATTGTTCACACATAAAAAAGCAAACTCATGGACTCAAAGAAGCAAAAGTTTACCTTAAACAGTTAAAGTGCACCTCCAGAACATTCTTCTTATTAACATAAAAGTTGTCTAAGCAACAGTTTTATATGCACATTTGAGCATTAAAATAGATAACAGGAAATAACTATTTTCTGAAATAAATAGTCTAATATATATTTTTTAATTCAGAGCTACAGACCTAACTATAGGCAGTAAGGTGATCTTTAATAGAGCCCTATAATTAGCACAGAAACTAAGTTTCTTGCAGCATTCCTGCAAGATATTTCAACAAGTTACCCAACAAGCCTCCCTACCCTTCCTTCATTATTAACATACAAAGGCAATGATGTATTTTAATTACTATGCGACACTTACATAATCCACAACTCTTTTGAGTAACTTCACATCATTTTCTCGAGATCCACAGCTCTCCTCCAACTGTAAGTGCAATGCTGGAGAAAAAGATTCTCCCACCACTTTTAAACCAGAAATCCTAAAACAAATAAAAAGCCTTTTATGTATATCCTACTTGTACATCCTACAATTTCAAGACATGTTGAAATTCTAGATAATAAGTGTTTCTCCTTTCTAGGTGGTGAGAAAAGATGGATATTTCACTCTACTGACACTAATGCAGACAAAACATATGTGCATTTCAGCTTGCATTACATAAAGATAACAAAGTTATCAAGAAAATGTTTTTCTAAGGAGTTTCAGTAAGTTTGTACAACAACAGTTAACTCATCCTTTTGCAAAAAGGATCAACAATTCAGAAATTCTTAAAGAGTCCTTATGAAGATGTAAGAGAAATGTCTGTTAGGCCTGTAATGCTGATAGAAACCCAGCTAACTAGGTAAAGTCACCTTTTTATCACTTAAGGGATAAGAAAAAATAAATGTTTTGCTGGGGGGTTTTGCAAGATTTGTCAAGATTCATGATTTTAAATTATTTCCTGTAGAAACTCTTTACAGCATCATCTGTCACTTAGTCAGAAAGTCCTCTATACTTAATTATATGACTATAATTGTTCCTCATCTGTACATAGGAACAGTGTAAACTGAGTATTCTAGAATTTGATTCAATGACTGACATTTGATTGTCATTGTTCTGACACATCACACACATTTAGGATTGAGTTATTCCCATCCAAATATCTGTATTCAATATCCAAGCAAGACCTCTGGTCCCCAAAATTAACAGGTCATAAACGCATATCACTTATCAGGTGTAATTTTGATTTCTAGACTTTGATAAGCTTGCCTAATAGACATTTTGAGAAGACCAGGCTCATTTGATGGTAGTACCGTTCCAAAGAAACTCATATAATCAATCATGCATTAGAGATTTGTATGTATGTTTTTAAAGGTTTTTGATTTCTGTAATGCGCAACACAAAATTGTTGAGGAAGAATTGTAAAATACAATTGCACAATTACTGCACATTAAATGGCTGTTGAATATCACAGCAATTTATCTTTTTAGTATCAAAACCTGACAGATAAAAAAGCAGTTAGTCAGTATAGCCATCTTTTAATACAGCATAGTATTATAAAATTTTAAACCTTATTTTTCAGATAAATTCTAGCAATTTTCTCTGTGCCTCCAGAACAATGGGTAATTTATGATATTTTAATATTCAAGTCAAATATGTAGGAACAATATTGTATTTAAGGTGATTGAAAGGTGCATTGAGTTGTCTGAAAGTATCTGCTAAGCTTCATCCCAAATGCTTTTATTTATTTATTTTGTTTTTATTTTCAAAATGCTTACCAATACTTTATGTCATTGAGAGCTATCACACTCTCCTAAAGATTTTAATGTGTAAGAGATTGCAGCCTTCCTCAATAGCCTTAAGGTATAATCCATTTCAAAACCTGTAAAGGATTTTAAAAACTTGGACTCTTTTCAGTAGCGTAACAAGGACAGTTGGGAAAGAATAATTTTTCTGCTTTAATACATAAACAATTGAGTGTACATATCCCAGTGTAAGCATCTGTAAAGCCAGAAAGAGATTTGGGCAAGAAGACTTTCTTTAAAGTTCACATTATAAAGGCATACCCAAATAAAAGCCAAAAAGCCCCAAACCCCACACTTACCCCTGTAAAGCTTTATGAATCCGTTCACATTTAGCCCGGAGAGTCTGAAAAATGTCTATACACAAAAAACAACAACAAAACAAAACAACACAAAAAAACCCAAAACAAAAAAGAAAAAAGAAGGCTTAGATTTCCTGTTTCTACTTTACATTTCTCTAAGATTTCAAATACAGCATTTGGAATCAAACTAAGATATGTATATCCATTGAACTAATAAGTCTCTTCACTACTCTTCTTAATGCTCTCGATTCCTGTTTCTGCCAGGAAATGACAAGCTTTTAAGTCCTGACAAATGCACTACTTCCCTTTATCTCATTACTCCAGCTGCATATGGAGCTGCTGCTGCTCATGACCATATGGAAGGGATGACATAAACGCTTTGTAATGGGACTGAAATGGCAGGTCCAATTTAAAAATATCCATAAATATCTACTGTGATGTAGACTCTGCTTATTGAGCCTTTTCCCAATTCACTGCCATTCTTTAAGGGAAAACTGACTCCTGGATTTGCAAACTGTGGCTCTTTTCCTTGGTGAAGGCTAACTCTCCACTACACCTAACAGTCTTTTTTAATTTTTTCTTAATTCTATTTCACTTCAGACACCTGAGCATGGGTTACCCAGTAATTTCTATTTATTTGTCACAAATTAAATACTTTATCTCTGCAGATGCCCTCCAATCTGTTGATGCAAATGAAGGTTAAAACCAAATTTACATAATTTTACAATTGGTCAATTTTGTCTTCATGTGCCTCTCTCCAATTCCTTAAAAAAAGAAAAAAACAAAACCAAAAAACTTCCTTCCCACACTAGGTGTTCTAGTTGCTGGGATTTGGCACTGCTGTGGTCTGGCCTCAATTCCCGGTCAGCAAAAAGATTTTTCAAGGCCAGGTTGGATGGAGCTCCTGGTCTAGATGTCCCTGCCAATGGCAAGGGTGTTGGAACTAGATGATCTTTAAGGGCTTTTCTAATTGACTCCCAGAGCAGAATCTCCTGTCTGCCAACTTTACAGAAAAACCGTGTATCTTGTCCTACAAGTTGTAGACAGTTTGCACCCTGATCATTCCTGAGATTCTTGCCTGAATGTTTAACTAGAGAAGGAAAAAAACCCTAATTATATAGTGCAAGTGGAAAGGAGAGGGTTGCTCTGTCCTGGGGAAATATATTACCATTCACTTCTATTTAACTTTCTCTTCCTTCATTTGTGCTGAAGAAACATGTTTTTAAGGAAGAGTCAAAGAGGCATATCACTGATCTAAATGGCAGAATAAAAATTTCTTATTTGCTTTTTAAAAACCATCTGTGTCCCTCTTAGCCTCAAATAACTTGCTTATTTTCAGCTAGAAGATGGAAAAGGATGGAAACACTGAAGAAGAAAAGCAGAGTGGGAAATACCATTAAGAAAAAACATGCATGTAAAATTAATTAGCAAAAAATTAAGAGGACATCAGAGTAAAAAGGTGAGGAATAAAAGTAGAGAGAAGTACAAATTATTAGTTTGGGGTGAAGAAAGACTGAAGGATAACATTTTCCTGATTTAAGTACCTGGATTATCCTCCATAATATTCAGAGCCTCAATAGCAGCAGCAGCTAACAAAGGAGGTAGGGAGGCAGAAAAGCAATAGCCTTGACCAGACAATCGCTATGGGAGAAAAGGAAAAAAAATTGATAATAATGTAGACAATGTTTTAAAAAGTTAATTCATGTACATAATAAAAACCTCTCCTCCACACCAACAGGTACATGTAAGGATTTAAAAGTAGGTCTCCAATTTATCTACAATATTTCACAGGAACCAGACAGTTTCTGTGTAGAATCAAATAGAGCATAATCGTCTATATCATGCTTGCAAATGGATATTAATAATTAACTCTCACATATAAGTAACTAATAGTGCCAAACTATTTATAAAGAGATCTGTCTTACCTGATGGTCAATAATAAAAGATCTTCCACAGCAAAATCCACCAATAGACGCCAGTGAATTTTCCATGTTTGCACTAATAAGATCTATATCATCAATCTGTCAGTTAAATTAACAAATTATTAAAAGATGCTTTTGATTGCATCAAGACAGCAAGTTAATCTATTAAAGATACATCTTGTTTCATATTACCATGAATACTAGAGAAGATCCACCAAACCATGATATAATAAAATGAAAGTACATCTGAAATAATCATTTTAATCAATACAGAAAGGACATTTGAGAAACTGAGATTTATGGATCTGTAAATAAATTGCATATGATCTCTCTCTTCCAGGCATTGCAATATGAAGAACACAAACAGATAAAACAAATTATTTAGATGCTGGTGACAATTCTACAATGCAGTCAGTGTGGCAGTGTCCTTTAAGAGTATAAGTAGCTGCATTGTAGTCTTTAGGAGGTAGTACGTGATAAAAATTAAGCCTAAATCTAATTAGAATAATCTGAACATTATAGACTTGTGTTATTTCACTTGTTAGTTGCAAATGTTTTCTTTTGCTAGGCTTCAAAAGATTTTGTCAGTAAATGAATTTAACATAAAAGTCAATTAATTGGAAAGGATTTAACATAGCTAATTAACTGCTATCAGCTAATCAGATAGCAGTTGGCATGTATCACAGTAACACTGTTTCCTTTTCTAAATTAAGTTTCTCTTTTCCATATTTGGTATTAAGTGAAAACAACAGGACAAAGGGGAAGACGGAATGAATTTTCTGAATTTGTTGTTTCACTTTCAAGCTGAATACGATAATGTGAGAATGAATGAAAGATGCTCCACACTGGAACACTAGCAAACAAAAAGCACTTCCTTCCCCTCAGCCCAGGGGACTGTGGTAGTAAGCAGGTGCAGGAATACCATTTTGGACTTCCCAAGTTCTCCTCACCTGCGTAAACCCCACGAAAAGTAGACCCTTGGAAAAACAGTTTGGCTGAATCTGCTAGTAAAGTACTATAATAACACCTTTGCAAGAACCATCCGAAGTTTTATCTTATTTTATCCCACTGGAGTAAAAGGCAATAGAGCAAAATAGGATGGCTATACACTGCAAAGATTTTTCTTATTTACTCCAAGACCTCAAATATTTCTGTGCCAGAGTGACACTTTTAAGTGTAAGTAGCTGGAAAAGTCAGTATTCATTATCTCATGGAGGGTCCAAAAAAAGGATAGAATTATGCATTGTAAAAATTCTTTTGTTATCTTTATCACTAAAGACAAGTAAAACTATTTCAAGTAAGAACATGAAAGACTGCCAAGACCTGAAAGCTCTAGGACTGCTAAGAAAATACTATATTTCAATATATATACACATTTCAAAAATCCCTTTATTTAAATGTTTACTGTACACTGCAAACTAGCTGTTAATGGCACAGGTATTAGGAAACACAACTTGCATCTGCACAAATCTCTCATTCACAACAAAAAAGTACATACATTTATTCCAAAGTGCTCAGTAATTCCTCTTCCGTGTTCTCCAAGGACTCCAAAGGAAAGGCTCTCCTCCAAAAATATTCTAACTTTGTATTTATACTTCAATTTTATCTAAAACAAAGGAAATTTTATAAAATACAAGTTAGAATTTGGTGACAAAATGCATGGGGAAGGTAAAGAAAGACAAGGAAAGCATTCTGAATACTGCATAAAAGTCAGTTCTAGAGTTCTGTTCTGTCATTTTGACATTTTAAAAGCCTTCAAAATTATTCCACCATGTAATACTAAAACAAATTTCATAAATGTTCATATATTAAAAAAACTCCTTTTATTAATAGGTTCTCAAGTACTTTCAAGACAATGCATTTTTACACCATATCTTCCATCATCTACAAGAATAGAGCCTGCATATACAAATAGCAAAAAAATATTTGCTATTCAGCAAAAAGCCATTTTATGGCTCCAATATTTTTCTTGGAGTCACTATTTCTAACATTTCTATAAAGATTTCTTTGAAACTTTTTTTTTTTTTTTTAGATATATCCTAATTTAACTATCTAGTATCATACAGTGTAGCTGAAAATACACTATATTTCACAGGACAAAAATTAAGACCACAGCCAGACATTATTTTTAAGTCTCAATAGCTTCAGAATCCTAATCAGAAGTTTCAGAATCCTAATCAGAAGTTTCAAAACCAGTTTAACATTTGGAATCACCATTTCATGAACATGTGAGAAAGCAGGAAGGCAAACAAAGAAAACTCGTGCAGAACTTTTCTATGTAGGCAACACTACTATTTCATTAGCCACATGCTTTCATATGCAGTTCAAAAGGCAAACTAAAATCACTTACCAACTCTGGAAGAGGGCAAATATCTCCTGTGTTCATATACAATCCTTCCACTACAATAAACCTTCGAGTTACACGGGCCTTGCGAGGATTCTTCAGGGAAAGATATGGTTTTAGTTTATATTAATTGTTACTAAACAAGCAAAGCTCTAAATATTTTTTTATAGGGAAGATTTTCCTGAAGGGAATGGCCACTTTTTCAAATAAGCTGTTACTTAAGTTTAAACTTAGTATTTGTCATCTGTAACAGAAGTTGAAATAATCTCACTGGACTACTTTTTGTCTTTTATTTTATTTATTGTGTAATAATTTCAAAGCTTTTGACTCCCACACATGATTTAAGAGGCGCTTGTTTTGCAACAAATCATAACCAATCCATTTGAACTTTATGAATAAAATTCAACCAGTGTAACTACAGAACAAATACTACAAATCTTGGTCTCTATTATACTCATCATTATTCTAAGCATTTAGAAGACTTTTCAACAAGTGCTTTCAGCACCAGGATTCACAATGCAGCACAAACCTCTAACAAGTAGTGCCTTTGTAAAACACAATGCAAAAGTATTCATAACACTCATGTTACAAAGTCCTCGTCTGATCTCTGGATACAATACAGACAATTAAAATATCTTTCACTCGTTTCTGTTAAATTTCAATTGGTATAATTTCAGTTTTGCTGTTTTAAAATGCCATTCCTCTTTTATTTTGAACCTTATTGATATTTTCTGATCAAGGATATTTAGCCACATTTCTTTCACTTTTCAGTTCTTGTAAAAAGATTCGGAAACATCTATTTAACTTTTCTATGTGGTAGGTACCAAACTAGTCACAGTAGGCTCTACAGGCTTTACCAACTCCGATGATATGACCTACCCTTTTCTAGTCAGTATGTCTTAGTTATACACACATGGTCTGTATTAAGCTCATGCCCACCAATTATATGTTCACATTCAGCTAATTACAGTAAGAAACTTTAACCATGTAGCTAACTCAGAGCACTCTGCTCTAACAGACCAAATGTGTTACACAAATTAGTCTGAAAACCACATCTAAAAACTCATGTAAAGGTTATCTGACAAAATGTATTTTCCATGAAGGTACATTAATTAGTATGTTATCTATAAATCTGCTATTAATCAGATCTGTCACTGATTTACACTGATGTTAAGCTGATTGACAGTTTATCTACGTTACTTTTTCTAGGTCTTATCACACAATCAGCATTCTTCCAATTGTCTGTAACTTGCCAGCATTCTGCGAACAAACCATACAATCATGATAGCTACTCAGTTAATTCTTTTAAAACTCATTTAATGAGGTTAACTTTCCAATCCTGATCTTAGTAACTGCTTTTCGACATCCTTTTGCATTATTATCAGAATGAGAAGCAAGCCATCAAACTGACTCCAATTTTTCACAAGAGAGAACATCTTAAGAGTTGAATGCATGATAGAGAAAGACCGAGAAAAAAATCAACCATATTGATTCTATAAAGGACTAGCCACTTTTGTGCTGATTTTATAGTGTGGCATTCAAAGTGATAGTTAACCTGCATGGCATATTAGGTAAATACAGTTACATAAATTTCTCAGAGATGCAAAAAAAAAGCTCTTTAATAGTTTTTAAAGAAAAGGAAAACATTATCTCACATCAGTCATCTGCCTGTAAAGATATTCCCCTGCTACTAATGCCTGTGAGCTCAGTTCTAAGGGTTAAGAAGACAAATGCAAATAAATAAATACTTTAAAAAAAATCTTAATTAAATAAGCAACATTAACTGCTCAATAGAGACTCATGCAAACCAAGTAACTGCCTTTAAGCACTGCATCCATTCAATTACGCGACTCAGTAAAAAAATGTGGGGGAGGTGGCACAAAAGAGTACAAATATTTCTTCAAAGGAATGGTACCTTTTGATCTTCAGTCTCTTGTTCTTTCAACAGTCGTTCAAGGTCAGCCATATCATTATGCTTAAATAACTTGATGTTACTACGAGATGCTTGTAATCCCTTCTGAATAGCAAAGCAGGCAGCTTCATCTCTGTAAATATAGCAAACCCTTCTAAGTTTGTTAAACACAGTGCAATTACTCAAAGAAAGCTGGCTATTAGGACTTGTCTTTCTTTTGAGCATATATTTGTACTTAGGTGTAGACAAAACCAGATGTTTTAAAGCACTGTATATTTTATTGACATTTTGAAAACTCATTTCAAATCTTCTCAATTTTATATGAATTACAGACACTAAAAGCAAGCCAGCAGGTTTTTGGTTTTGTTTTTTTTTTTTTTAATCTACATTCATCCTTTTGTTTGTATGTGACAGCAGTTTGAGCACAACATTCCATGGACCAGGTAGAATACCACAGTAATCATCCTAGAAACCTCTCACTTCTTTGCTCTGGGTCTTAGAAAAGAAGTGCAAAGATGTGCTTGTAACATTTACTGTAGACCTTCAAATACTCAAAACCTCCATTTTAATATCCTTTGAGAAATAATATCTCCATGTCCAAAGAACTATCCCCCATTTTTAAGTGCTGGAACAGTAAATTTTCAACTATGCTGGGATATGCAATTTGACAGCTGCTTAGGTCAATTAATCTTGTATAAGTGGCAACTAAACCAAACCTGCATATGCTAAATCCAGTAATTTCAACTGCTTTCAAATACAGTTAGATCTTTTGTCAATGAGAAGCTGAAACAGTATGAGATAACTAAATCCAGGATACACTGGCATCTTTGAGCAGTGTGTGCACAATCCTGGGCATTTGTCTCAAAAACAATGATCCAGAAGATAATGAAAGCCAATCAAAAACCATGATTAAATTATGAAAGAACTTCTGTAAAGAGGTCAAATAGGCTGCAAGACTTACACTTAGAAAAGAGAGCAGCAAAGAGAGATTTTGACAGACAAATACAAAAGTACTATTGTGTTGTAATTTAACCACAGCAGGCAGCTGAGCCCCACACTGACACTCACTCCCTACTCCCAGGGGAAAAATATATGGGGAAAATCCCTGTCTAAAAATCAAATGCATCGATAGAAATCAGTAGGTACTATATTTGAAACAGGTATTTCTTCATATTTTTTCATAAAATTTTCAAGTTAACCATTTGCATGTCATAGAAACACTGAGGATATTAAAGATCTAAGGTACTGAAAGAATCAGAAGACAAGAGAAATCCATCAACTCTTACTAAATCCAAATCCTCTTCTTTGGCACAGTAAATTGAGTGTTGTTACATTGTTTCTCCCAGCTATTGAACATTCCCCAGACAAATCATGACTGGCTATTCTTAGGTATCAAATACTGAGCTTGCCAAATAATTTATTTGCTTCTGCATAGCTATTCTTCTGTTATTTTAATATGTACCAATATTTATCCAACTACTCCATTGCAAATAGTCATGAGGGGAACAACTCTCCTGGAAGCAAGGTGAAAAGCCAGCAGTAGGCAGGAGAAATGCAAGTATAACTGTATCATTTAAGAAGAAAATTAATTATTAGAATGATGTTAGTATTTGAATGCACAAGTTATTTTGCTTTTTTTGCAGCTGAGTGCCCTCATCTGAGCTTTCACAATGAAAGCAGTAACTGATTTGTAATATTTGACACAGAAAAAAATATCTGAACTTTGTACTACAAAATGTACCACTTGGTCAAAACCAGCAATATTTTAAAATGTTCAACAATACGTTTAGCAATCATTAAAAATAAGAAGAACGCAATTAGAAAACAATACTTACACAAACACAATGTCCCCTCTCTTTGAATATGCAGGGATAGCACTGGCAATTGTTGCAAATCCATATGAGTATATAATAGCTTCCTCTGTCCTCATGAATTTTGCTAGCCGTTCTTCTAACTCTAAGTGCACATCTATTTGAGAGAAAAATCAAAAATATATTAGATAGCTAGCTTGTTTTTATATAAAAAAATTATCATTACTTTAAGAAATCATATAATTGAAGCAAACAGAACATTTATTTGTAGGAACAGTATTAAAACAAGTGACTTCCCAAAGCCCAGTTGCAACCAATCCAGCTTCACTTAAACTGACAAGTAACCTGTTGTTAATCACAAGTTTTGACAGATCTGAAAATATTTATGCGACGTGTTTCTCTAATGTTCTTACACCAAAGTTGTTAAAATTTGCTTGTGATTAGATCACAAATGATGCAGCGTTCTTGGACTGTGAGAGCACAGTTACTACAGTCAGAAAACAAATTATGTTATTTATAGCAATTAATGAGGTCCTGTTTGTAGACTATCAGTCCTTCCAAGCTGATGCTTCCCCTACATAAGCATAGCTATCATTATAAGAGAACACTGTCCTTGTCAGACTACAAGTCATAAACGATTTCCTGAACACACCCTAGCCCTCTGAAAGGTCACACCTCCAAGCCAGAGATTATTCACCCTTAAGATATATTGACCCAGTCAAACACACAGCATTGGTCACAGTGACCCATGTCAAAAATCAAAATACTAAAAATTGTAATACCACATGGTGAGTGGATTGCTGCTGCAAAAAGGTAACCACAACATTAAGTATTCTGTCTAAGCAAAATAACCTGTATCAGACAAACTGTTATTTTGATTGTCTAACACTCTCACCACTATCTGCTTCTCCAAGCAATAGACAGATAATTATGCCTTTTGTCAGCTTGAAATAAATAAGATTAAAATGCAAATAGAGATCATTACTATGTGATTTGAAAGACCACCAGTGGCTAAATGTTACCTTAATTACTGGAAGTTCATTGAAACTAAAATCAAATAAAGCAACATCAGTTATATGTACAGATTCTTCCAATAGTCTGTGGAGCATGGTCAGTATTGCTCTTTCTGACCAGACACCAACAGAAAGGGTGCAGAAAGGAAGGCTATCTTATAAATCCCAACTTTGCCATACTAAACATATCCAGCATAATCTCTCCCCAAAACGACACAGCCATCTGACGTATTTATTAATAAAAGCAAAGGGTATTTATTCAAACAGCCTCCCAATCACAGCAAAGAGCAATTTTATCCATAGCACACAAAATATAAATCTTCAACAATCCTTTCCTGATGTTTACCTGGGCATTAAAAATAGATCAGAAGAAATTGGTTTTCCCACTGCTTTTAAATGAAAACAAACAGTTAATCACTCATTATTTTTAACTTTTCTTTTGGACCCTATTATTTTGATCCTGCTGCACTAGATATACCAAATGTTCAGGGATATCTAGAATAGCCTTTTCACTCCAAAGACTTCAGAAGGGAGGATACTGACTGGAATCTCATCTACTTTCTGACTGAGACTGCAAGTAGTCCATTTCCGGAATGTTTGTGTCTTTCTTGACAATGTGTAATTGCTACATGGACTTCAGAATCAATAAAAAATCTTCAACCAGGCTTCCAAACAGGTGGGATGACCTTTGATTTATTGAATGAAAAGCCCAAAGATCAGCAATAACAAAATTTAAATAAACAGACTGGACACACAGCATTTAAAACATGCAATATAAACAACATTCAGTCTAAAATGTTTCTTTTTGAAGCCTCATCAGTAGAGAATAAAAAAATTTGGGGAAATAAGAACTGAACTACTATTTTTGAGTGGTCAGCTATTGATACCTAATGAAGAAAAATGTTTTGAGTGACCATTTACACAATTTAACTGAAAAAGATGACAAGACCATCACTGTTCAAAAGCAGAACTTGCATCCTTCTCACTGAGCCTTATTCAGGAATAACCACCATTACACTAAGCAAGGTCTAGGTAAAAAACAGTGGGCAAAACAAGAACTGTCAAGAAGGACATCTAATGAATATATTCAGGTTTGTGCTACGAAAAAAAGTTTTGCAAGCCTAAGTAAGTTTTGCCAAGGGCAAGAACACAGAAATTCAAAATTACATACATGGCATGTCATTACATAAGGGTATGAATGCTTTGTTTAACCATGAGGTTGAAAAGTGCTAAGACAGTATTAAGGTTTCATTGCGACAAAATACTATCTGACTTTCCTTTATTGCAGTGATTTGCTTTAGTCTGGTTACTCCACTTGGATTAGCCTAGTTTAAATGAAACTGCAAACACCACCTGAAGTACATTTGCACAGAGGAAGACAACACTGCAACAGCTTTCTATGCAATTATGAAATGTTAATAAAGCTAATATTGTTAATAACTGTTATGAAATGCCTGTTTAATGCCTAGTATATGCTTACATGGAGGTCAAAAACAGAAAAAATGAGAATTATGGAGAAAATACCCACAAATATTCAGGTATATGTAAATATACAAATATTTCATGCTCATTACAGGATAAAGGCACAGATACATATTTCAGGGATACAAGACAAATAAAAAATGTCTTACAAGGGACTCAATAAATCTATTAATTACCTTCAAAGTGGCATAGATATGAAGAACCAAATCGCTATTCAAAATAAACTATAACACAATATCTACATTTCAAATAGAGATCTCTAATATTGATATGAAATATCAGCTCCTAAGAAGGGATGAATTTGAGCAGTAATAATCAACAATCATCAGTTAATTCCACATAGGAATGTAAGAGGAAACTGTGTATAGCGCTGCACAGAACATGACCCATTTACCAAAGTCCCAGTACATGAAAAATTGTGTGACACGTTTAAGGCACACAATTATGCAAAAAGTGTTTCTTCTCATAGATTCATAATCCTGCCACACTCAAATGTTTGAAGTTAGGTGAAAACAGGAAGACAATTTCAGATTGAACAAGTAGAGCAGGAGTCTGTCTACCATTTAAAAGGAAGCCTCCATTATTTTATGTGTAAAAGATGATACTTCAAATGGGTAAGTATAATATCACTTCTTCTCTACTCATGTCAAGTAGCAATGCCACAGATTAGACTCCTTGCTTTGTGAAATGAAGCACTTACTGAAAAAATTCAGGAGCCAATGAATAGCAAAAGCTATAGTTTACATCTTCGGATTAGCCCTCCAAAGAGGGCAGGAAACAACGCAAAGAATCTCTCACTGATCAGGGAACAAAAATCAAATTTAACCTGTCTGTTTCAAACAATTACTAGAAACAAACTAAGTGAAAGACTTCACAAAATTTAAAATCAGCTTGGATTCAAAAGGTTATTATTATTCCACAAGGTTTTTTGAGCACTTCACTATTTTGGAGAGAAGGGAAAAGCCTATATGAATTCCAACAGACCACTGCTGAACTGGGATCATTGAGGGAATCTAGTTTCCTACAAGCTCTCTCTGTATTCATCAGTGGGCCACCAGTACATTATTTAGAAACGAATTATGGTTCTCAGCTAATGAACAATTTCTAAGATTGAAATCAAGATTCAACCCTGTTCTGATAGATAGACTTAAATTAAATTAGGTATAGCACTTATTGAACTAGTTTGATTAACCAAGAAAAGCTCAAGTTTGTCTTGAATTCAAGTCAAGGATACAGGAAGCTAACTCTATGAAATAATTTGAGTATAGACCCGCTCCAAATTCCATCATCTCTGGGGAGAGACTGGAAAGTTCACAAAATGCATAGATGGTTTTAGCCTGTAACTGTCCAGCTATTCATGTATAACTCTTTGGCTTACATGCAATATTTCAAAATGTAAATGCCTGTGAAGAACTATGTCCAGAATCCAATATTTAAGAACTTACTACTTCTTTAAAAGAATGAAAAAAAACCCTTACTTTAGTAACACCTGCCCAGATAATAAAATCTCTCAGTTACAACATTAAAGTTATCAGAAGTGGAAAATTTCATTCTGGCTACAGCATTAGTAGTCACAGAAGTAATCACATTAGTTATCACAGAAATCAGACTGCCCCCTTGTGGTGCCTGTAGAAAGTTTAATTCACACTTACATCTACACTTCCAGTCACCATGAATTATTAAATTTTAATAGGTTTATTTTCTCTTTCTACTATGGTTACCAGAACTACAACAGATTATAAACTTCACAATTCTTTTCAAAGACCAGCATTAGAAAGAGTAAGAAAAGAGATAAAATAATAAGGAACAAAGCCAGAAAGAATAAACGCTACCAATCCTCCACAACTACAATAAAATGTGTGTTACAGGATAACTGTTCTTCACAGCAACAGAAATAACTTTTTGCTTATATACTGGACTATTCTGGCTGCCTAACTAAACTAGTCTGAACATCTTTAAAGGCAGATCAAAGAAAATTACTCACCAAAAGTACCATAGAATCCTCTGGGTCCACAAGTGCCAACACCGTATTTCTTCAGAGAAGCTTGGGCTGCACTCTTTAATAGGAAAGAATTAAATGAGATATTTCTACATTAGCTTTCCTATACACTTCACACTGACAATTTTACACCAATGTACACAGATGAATTTTTGTATCATGTAAGATGACCTGCTTCACAGAAAGTATAATAATGTACTGAATTCTATAACTAATTTCACCTCAAAACTACTTTAGACAACTGTTTAAGCATCACTTATTTTATTCTAAGATTTAAGGACATTAAATACTAATCTAACTTGATAATCAACGAGGCGTGCAGGAAGTATACTGGATTAAACTTCAGTAAAAATACAAACTTGACTAGCACAACATTACAAGATTTATAATCTAACTTCCTGTTTTAGCAGTATATGTTATTGATGAAGTTCATGCTTTCTATATTCTTTCCCGAGAAAACATACAAAGTAAAAGCAGAGTAGTCACGCAAATAGAATAACTGGAAGAACTCACCTTAACTTTTTCATTGTTCAAAAGTCCAAGGAAGTTGAATGATGCAAAGTTTATACATTCCTTGCCATTAACAGTGATTATATGGGTGGGAGGACTGAAAAAAAAATTGCAGAGCTATTGTTATGAATGAAGAGTTGTCATTTGCATAAACAGTTAATACAGGAGATCTGTTTTTCAATAGAAGGCACACAGGTTTTTCAAGATGCCCTCTTTCTACTACTTCTGTTGCAGCTGGCAATCAGTATTTAAGTTCAATGTCAAGTCACAAATATACTCAACAAAACCTATATTCCTGTAATTTAATAAAGAAACTATAAATAGTTTCTTGAGATATTTAATGATTCCTTGTTGGAAACTTAATTCATAGACAAATGACCCCTGAAGAGATACATAAAACTTCCCTTTTAAAAGCAAAGTGATATCTATTTTCAAGTACTAAAAATGAAAAGGATACCTCATTGCTCTTACTTCCAAATGAAAAATTAATTCAAAATCAATGTTTTTGTCATCAAGCAACCCCAGAATACCTTATCTTCTACTGATATGGCTATTGAAATATAGGTAATAGCTATAAGCAGATGAAACCATTGTATTAGCTATCATCTCAAGTTTCCAATTCAGTTTAATCTGTAATGGTTTGAGTAATTTATGTAATCAGGAAACAGAGAAAGTCAGGAAACACACACTACTAGCAAGAGTATAATATACATGAAGCAAAGGGCAAAAATTTTCTGCCCTAAAAAATTGTGATTTAGGTAAACAAAAATAAACAAAAAAATTGGAATAAGTAAAATATTATCCCTTTAAATACAAGCTTCATATCTGTATACTGTGTTCTACAAGCAAATCTGTTTTGACAATTATACACATCAAGACAATAAGTTCAAAATTTTCCATTAATCACTTGAAGCGTTAAGAAGTCTCAAAAATAAGCCAAATACAAAACCCTATGTCTGTCCAATTCTATAGCTGCTGTCAAACATTACAGATGAGATTCTATGCTATTCCTCAGACACAGTAATTTCCACAAGCTTTTCCCATGTGGAAAACTAGAACTGGGCAATTTTCTTCATCAAAATTAAACAGGGCTGCTCAAATGTCAAATGCCTGTGCACAGCTGTTCCAAATGTGGTGGCTCACAATATTTCAATAATTCATTTGGTGTGCAAAGCAAATAACTTTTAAGTCCAAGCTATTCACTGCAAGTTAAGAAAAACTCTGAACTGCCTGAACTTCACTTAAAAAAACTCCATGATCTCCTGTTAAATCTGTTCATTTGAGAAAATTCAGCACATGTTGTTTCAACTAAATAATTGCAAAAGTTTATTAAACAGCTTTGTAAAGCTTTTTACTAACACAGTGCATGTGCATCTTTTGAAGGCTGAACCTGTCCCCACAAAGGAGCTGTCCCACATTACTGCAGCACATCCTCTGCACAGCAGTAGCATTATAGAAACATGCAGCAAGTTGTCTTGAGGAACTAACTGCCATTAAAAATATACCTGGATCTGTTCCTCTGTCTAGCTCATCAATGAGCTGTACCAAAGTCTGGATGTCCTAATAAGTGAAATAATTACTTTGTTTCACAGATATTCACTGGAGCAGACCTGTGCATATATATACATTTAGTCACTGACATGAGATTCATTATATTCCCAGCATACTATCAAATGTGGTAAATTTACAACAATTTGCCTCACAGCTCCATCTCTCAAACCTAGAAAACACACCAATGTTCACCAACAACTCGTCCAGTATAAAGCTGTAGCCCTCATGAAAACTTGGCCACCCTTTGCTATTAGAATTTTACCCAAACTTCTAAAGAAACAATAACATAAATGGAAAAGGTATTTCAGTGAATAATTATAACCAAAACATGGACATTGACTACATCATAAACCCTGTCTTGCAATAAGGGTAAGTCTTTGGAAAAGGAAAACCCTGAACCATTTGTTTTTTTATCTTTTCATGTATCTCTCTTCCCCTAGTATAATAGCTCATTAGGTATCATAGTTAAGAACAACAGTTATGAGATACTGAATGATCCAGCTTAAACAGTAAATAAAAATATCATTTCAAGCTATATTCAAAGAACTTGGAAGCAAATTCTTCAGAAACTGTCTTTTAAAGACTGATAGCATGCCTACCATTCTTGGGCCTCTCACTTCAGTGTTTAATATATTGAAAGAAGAAAATAAAGACAGAAGAAAATAAAGTTAAGAAGGTACTAATGATGTGACTTCTACTTTAAAGCAGAACAAGAATTACTATGAAAATTTTTCAGATGTACTGTTCTGGCAAAGAGATTAACATTTTCTGAGTGAGATTTCATACAACTAAGTCATCTTGCATAGATTAGCACTCAGAAAGGCTACCACAAGGAGTAACTAATTTCTGAACTACTGAAAGTTGTTGTGGGTACCTTCTTCAGCACTGGTTCAAGATGGATCACTTTTTTGATTAGGACATGTCTGAGTTTTTGGCTTTCCTCATAATTTGGTAATGTTACTTGATTATGCAGAAAGGAGAATATAAATGCAGGGCACAAGCTGCACAGCCTGCTGAGGGAGGAGAAAATCTGCCTCACACATACAGCACGTCAAATTTTTTACGGAAATACTTCATTTTTCTGTAGTGGTTATGAGCTTTTATAATCCCCACATATTACTGCAAACACATGGTATTATAAAGATGAGTGAGAGTTGTAAGGCACTAGAACAGGCTATCCAGTGAAGCTGTGGATGCTCCATCCCTGAAAGTGTTCAAAACCAGGCAGGTTGGGGCTTCGAGCAACCTGGTCTAGTGGAAGGTGTCCAAATGGCAACAGTAGAAATGAAATAACCTTTAAAGGTTCCTTCAAATATAAACTGGGTTATGATTAAGATTTTTTTAAAACACCACTCATGATACACATTAAGACATGAAAATAATTGAAAGAAGACTACCTCAATAGATAGGGTCTCTCTAAAACACTGGTTAAAAAAGGGGAAATGCTCTTGAGCTGAAATCAGGATGCAGACATTTTTCTTCCTGCATTAACTCTGAAACATGTTTTAAGTTTACAGTCAAAGTTACAATCTACAGCTGTTGAGTAACTTGTGGGGAAGTAGTCAGTTGACAGCTTAAATATTACAAGACAAATGCCAAGTTTTCCCCACAGCCACTGTTGAGTTTAATAGCCACAACACATTAACATTCTGTCACAGTACATTTCCTAGCTATAAGTACTAGAAAGTTCTAATAATTTAAACATTTTCTGAATCACTCTAAAAGATATATTTGTTCTATTTTTTTAAACAGTCAACATTTCCTTTAACTCTACAGTACAGCTTGTTTCAAAATTCTGAAGAATAACACAAGAATTGTTCACATCACAGTTAATTAAAACACACATCACTTTTACATGTCAGACTGTAGCGGAACCATCAAATAGACCTCACTATGACACTAAATCATTTCAAATTATTAGTGTCAATAGGAGGATATTACAAATGCTTACAAAGTAAAAGCTACTGACGTGTAAATCTGAAGATTGTAAAAATACGCTTCAAAGAAATTTCTGAAATAATGCGACTCTTGCTTAAGTCATCAGACATTTCAAAAGCCTTGTAACACAAGAAAGCAACACTGAACCATAAATTTCCTCACAGAACAGTTTTACCATCCAGCATTTCCAATTCTGATTGTTCAAAGAAAAACAACTTTTCATGAAGTGGGTGCTGGCTTTGGGGTAGAGTCAATTTTCTTAACAATGGCAAGTATGAGGCTGTGTTTTGGATTTGTGCTGAACGCAGGGTTGGTAATACAGAGCTGATTTTGTTATTGCTGAGTAGGGCTTACACAGAGCCAAGGTCTATTCTACTTTTCATACTGCCACACTGGCAAGGAAGTTAGAGGTGCATGTGAGGTTGGGAGGAGACACAGTCAGGACAGGTGACCCAAAATGACCAAAGGGTCCATCCACATGACATGCTCAGTATATAAAGTGGGGGAAAGCAGGAAGGAGGGCATGTTTGGAGCGATGTCATTTGTGTTCTCAAGTAAATGTTATATGTGATGGGGCCCTGCTCTCCTAGAGGTTGCCTGCCCATGGGAAGCACTGAAGGAATTCCTTGCTTAGCTTTGCTTGTTTGCATGGCTTTTGCTTTCCCTATAAAACTCTTCCTCTCAACCCATGACCCTTCAAATTCTCTACCCAGTCCCACTGATGGGAGACTGACAGGCTGCATGGGGCTTGGCTGCTGGCTGGGGTTCAACCACAGAAAAATGCCAAGCAGCTACACACAAAGTTTCTTTTCAAGTGATTAGTGATGATGTATGAAGGGGGTATCCACTTTTGGAGGTCTAAGTCTATGTTTTCAGGAAATATGAAACAAATTAATACCAAACAACAGAAAACCACAATGAAGGCAAAGATACAACATTCCTTCTCCCACCCACAATATTGGGAAAAAAAAAAAAAAAGACAACATTTAAAGTAAGAAAAATTTTCTTACTAACATAGTCTTAATAATGGTTTTGGTTACAAAATCAAGACCTCTTCAGAGGCAAATTTGGTCTTGCTCTCTAAAAATGCAATTAATTTATTAAAGGTTTTAAGGATATAGAAATGCTTAATGAGCAATATGCTGTAGAATATGGATGTCAAGTATTTGAGTGGAAATAAGTAAACAGAATTAACTTTCATTACATTTACCCTGAAACAATGTTGTAATTTAGAGCTGGGTGATCTTTTGGCACAGGAGGTACAAGAGGCTCTGGCTGCCATTCTTCAATCAACTCTTCTTTTTCCTGATCAGGAGAAAAGAAATACTGTTTGAGAAGGGAATTCCCCTAGAAAATACATTTTGCATTAATAAACAGTTGTTAACAATTGTATTAGAAATCATGTATACTAGTACATGTGACCTTTCTGAGACACTTAAAATTGGTATTATCTCAGGATCTTTAAATGAGAGGCTCGCAATTATGAAATCGGAAAGAGAATAAGATATAAAGCAACACAGACCAGATGTGTCTGTGTATTAAAGATCTTACATGATAATCAAGAGATGAGATACTAACATGACGTCCCTGCCAAATTTTAATCAATACTGTTTCATTCAACCTCTTAAATATGAAAATTCTCCTCTACAGTTTATGCAACTGAATATGAATTACATAAAAATTTAATACAGATTGCCTCAATTTACATTCTCAAGTCTTCAACAGTGCTGTTTCAAGAACACTGGCATAAAAATATTTAGCAAAGTAACAAATATGTGAGAAGGATACACTGGAGAAAAACTGTCAAGTGCTCAAGAAAAGGTAACAACAACTACTAAACCACATATCCTACACCTAAACATGGAGGAATACTGAGGTCACATTAATTTTCAAAGTAGTACCTAAACTCAGGTTAATCTTAAGAGTGGAACCACAAGTATAACCAAGAAAGAAAATTCCATCCTCACCTCACAACACTAGTGGGCATCTCTATACCATATTACTATCTGGGTGGAAAATAAAAAATCAAAGACATAATTTCACACTAAGGGTGCTGATCCACCATATTGCAAGCCAGAAGCTGCTACTGTGCAGTCCTCTCCCATACAAACATTCCTGTTCCTTGTACTGGCAGAAACAGTTAAAAAACAGACAAAAGCCTTATTCAGATCCAGACGAAAACTAAGTCAGCAAAAGCAAGATGGGATATATATATATATATATATATATATACAAACTAGAACCCACAACAAGAGTCCCAATCCCAACCTAGACTGGCTGATGCTATTGGGAAATCACATCCTGTGTTGCAGTTGCCCAGTAGTATCTTACACCTTTCCAGAAGAGTTCAAAAAAGACTTCTGACAATCATAAAGCAGGAGATATGCTCATGCAGCCTTCACTCTGCTCCTGCAGTAGTTGTTGAAAGGCCACAAATCCCTAATGTATAGTGTATCTAGAATCAAGAGGTTTGCGTTCACTTTGGAGCACAGGGCTGTTGGTTGGTGTTGTGTTTCATTTTGGTTTGGGGTTTTATCAGAGGAGGTTTATTGGGTTTTGTTTTCATTAGGCAGCAGAATAAATCAGGTGAGAAGTGGGTGCAGCCTGCAGGTTATGGAAGAATAAAAATAAGAAAAGCTTTATTTGACATCAAATGCCTTAGAGGAAAAGACTTCAGGTCCTTCAGGACTTCATGGTATTTCTTCTGTTTGGGACCTGAACACAGAACATTTGAACAGCTTTAAGGCAGAGGAGGGAACATAAAACTCATTTTCCTCAAAGAAAGCAGAATTAAAACTGTATAAGCAGGTACTTAGCTTTTTCATTACAGTCAAATTTTTGAGCTAAGTGTGCAAAATATCATCAAACAGCTTAGCTACTGGGGACACAAGCTAAATTAAAATACTTCCGTCAAGGAGTTTAGCAGAAAGAAAAAAGTATGTATAGATGGACACTGTATCCCTTGGACTCTGAACTTTCTGGCTCCCTGAAGCCTAACCCTACATGTAGTAGAATCTTGAATTCATTTACAAAAACATGTAAAATCTGTTTATCTAAATACACACAGATACCCACACATACATATACAATGGTTTTGGGTGGTTGCATTCTGTTGTGGATTTTACTTTTTAATCGCCATATACCTTGGGTAAGGAAAATATTTGGGTGTAAACACATTCAACCCAAATTATTTAAAAAGTTGCCTTGTTTACCCAGGTTCTTAGGAAAAGGTAGCAATTCTCTTCACAAAAACACTTCTTAGCTAGCACTAGTGTTCTGAAATGATGTCATACATGCATATTCTACATTAACATCACAAGATTAATAAAACTTTTTATTTACTGGCCCTCAAAAGTCTTCAATTTCACAGTATTTCTAGACTCATGTAACATAATGGAATAAATTGGCACAAATATTGGGCATGCCAGTTAGAAATTTCTTTCTTTCAAAGCATGTATGTATGCCCACACATAAGAGAAATTCTACCTACCAAGGGAGTCGTGGCGCAAAGTTACTGAAACCCTGAACAAGAGCAGACTACCGCTGCTATTCCCTATAGAATATCTGATTAGTCTGTAAATGCTTTTCCTGCAAAACAGCTCTCAAGGTCAATGTATTTCTCAGCCACACATTAAACATTTGTCTCCGATAGGAACTTTCCAGCCTCCTGACTAGTATCACTCAAATAAAATACATCCCCTGCTACTACCGCAATTTAGTGGAAATTCTAAAACCAAAGAAAAAAACTATTCCTCCCATTTGTGAATGGGAAGATGTGACTCTTAGTTAGTACTTCAGAGATTTTGAGAGAAAAGCTCAGTATTACCATTTACTGCAGAGTAAAAGTCAAACAGACCTGCAGGGCACCTTCCTTTCACACATAGCTAAATGCTGTCATGCAAACTTCCACAGCCCACTCCAGTCCTCATTGTCACTTTGTCACTTTATACAGATTTTACTTTGTGTGAAAGCCCACAAAAAAATCTATGTCTAGCACCCTGTATGGCCACAGACTTATTTATGTTTCCTAAAACACTGAACTATCAGGAACTTACAGTATCAGAGAAGCACTCCACCTTTTTAGTTAATGATTTGAGAGATACTATTTTCTAACAGAAGCAGTAGGAATATTTATGAACACTATTACCAAAGCATAAGAGTTAGCCAGTTGAAAGGTGATTTCTGCACTGGATTTCGCAGTATTCTTGCTACACATTTAACTGAACCTAGAATTCACCTTCAGGGTGGATTTCTTCACAGTTTTAGAAGCATGACTCCTAAGTGCACTAGGTTGCACAACATATCATTTCCTTCTTGTTCCCCAGGACTGACTTGTCGTAACAGATCACTTAGATGGCTGTGCAGTAATTGTATTCTTCATTAATATTTATTACATGGAGCCAGCTCTGCTGTGGCAGCATTCCCAACAACAATTCACAAAGAAACTTCCAGTACCATTACATGAGTGGCTGGCACAAAGGTAGTAAGTGCTCTACCACCTGTGCAGGCCTGTCTCCAGTGGCTGTACCTGAGTAACCTAGTATTTCTTTCTGGTGTGGTAAAGACTGGACACCACAGCGTGACTCAAACTAGAACAAGGCAGAAAGCAAACCAGAAGCAGTCTCCTTGCAGAACAGCTGGCATGTTTCTACATGTACATGAACACGCACACAGAAGCCTGGCTGTATGGGATCCCGTATTGTATGAAACACACTGTACTGGGTCTGGCTGTGATGGTGGCAATCTCCTTCATAGCAGTTCACACTGTATTGTAACCAAAAAAATGTAGGTAAAACACTAAAGTTGTATCTCCTGCTGAACAGCCTTTGCACAGTTCACACTCTGTTCCCACAGTGAACAGACTGGTGCGTGCCCAAGAGATTGGGAAAAGACACAATCAGGCTTGAACTAAACAAAAATAGATTTCATACTCTATGATGTCACACAGTAATAAAAAGGAGAAGATGGGTTTTAAGGAATTTAGTCACTTTTTGTTTGGGAACTGTCTGATATTGGTCCATCCACTGGAGGTGGTTAGTGAGACATTACTTGTCTTGTTTTCTGTCTTCTTATACTTTCCTTTGCTTATTAAATAATTCTACATTCACTCACAAGTTTTCTTGCCTTTACTCTTCCTTTGCTTTGTGAGCAGCTGAGCAGTCTTTAAGCCCACTGGGGTTAACCCACAACACAGACTAGTGCCAAGTAAGTGCATATTTTTCATTAAATTTAAGGAGAAGGCATGTCTCTGTGTGTTCGCAGCTATTCCCCTACACAAAATACATGAGCTCTATTCACAAGAATTATCTACACTGTAGAAAGAGAAATGGCTTTCCATGAAGAAGTCATTCCATGACTCTGATGTATCAGTTTGGTTAACTTCTCCAACTGTAGAAGATGTATTCACACTATTCACACTGCTGCATTTATGCTTACTTACAGTGAACTACCTGTAGACAAGACTTTCCCTTCCAAATACAGTTCTTCCTAAGCAACCACTACTTCCATCTTCAAAGGTCAATGATACAGTCAGCTACTCTAACTTGCACCATCTTCAGGGCTAGCCAACTTGAATCTGAACAAAGAGTGTTTCACCCATGCTATTTTTTTTTTTTGCCATCAAGATAAAGATGGTGGTGGTGTCTTTAACAGTCAAACCCTTTCCGGCAATAGGGCTCAAAGCACTCTGTAACTTTTTGCATTTGTAATCTGCAGTGTGAATCAATGTATCTAGTTACATACAAGGTAATTCTTGATCCCTGGTTGCATTTTTGCTAGTATTCACATTCCTTTTCACCCTTTAACCTCAGAAAAGTTTTTATAAATCTCAACCAAAGTATCACAATAATAACATATTTGCATGCCTCTATTTTTCAGAAAGCCTGTAAACAGCTGTCCCGACAGTGAATTTTAATACTGTCATCCTGCAAACGTAAGGTTATTTAAGCCTAAGCCATTTCCACATTTTTCCTCCTGACACCCTTCTAAACCCTTTCTTCCACTGTAGCAGACTGGCTGCATGTGCAACCTCCCAGTTGTTTACTGCCATGAGTTAAACAGACACAACAATTTTCTTGCCCACATAGCACTGTTAGAGATATGTCTGCATACTTTCCTCAGCTTCAGTAAAATGGTCAGTCATGATGATGACCATTAAGATGATGACCTGCAACTGCATGATAAAATCCAAGATGTACATAGAGACATATGAACCAATTTCTTACTTTGTAAGGAAAAGACAGGTTCCATCTTTTTTGGGTCACCAATTATCCAAGAGCTGCAAAGAACCTTTTCCTCTCTTCTACTGCAGAGAGAATGACTCTTAAAAACAAAAAAAAAACAACGTATCCTCCAAAATACTAGAAATGAAAACTATCTGAAGCACAAAAGCTCTAGTAGATGAACCATACTAGTTTCTGGATGGACCATGGGCCTACTTTAAGGCTGCAGCATGTCTTCCTACATGATACAAGCATTCAGTGTTTCGCCACACTGGAGCTCCCTTTGCATTCATTCCTCCTCTGTATCAAAGATGGCAAACTTCGAGTATCCCACAATCAATTCAAACTCTTTCATGCACAAAACTGAACCAGCCTTTCTTGATTCCTACATAGTTCACTTCCTGCCTCCAGTCACAGAAGCATTTGGACCGGAAGGGACATTAAAGCCCATCTAATTCCAATATCCCTGCCATTGGCAGGGACAACCTCCACTAGACCAGATTGCTCAGAGCCCCACGCAATACGGCTTTAAACACCTTCCAAGGACAGGGCATCCAAAATTTCTTTGGGCAATCTGTGCCAGTGCCTCACTATGCCCACAGTAAAGAATTCCTTCCTAGTATCAAATCTAAACCTGTCACTTTGAAGCCATTCCACCTTGTACTGTCACTACATGCTCTTGCAAATAGTGTCCCTCCATCTTTTTTGTAAGCTCCCTCCAGGTGCTGGAAGGCTGCACTTAGGTCACCCCTAAGCCTTCTCTTTTGCAGACAAATCAATCCCAAATAATTCTCTTAGCATTTTCTCATAGCAGAGGTGCTTCATCACTCTGATCATCTTGGTGGCCTCCTCTGGACTCACTCCAACAATTCCATGTCCTCCCTGTGCTGGGACCCCAGAGCTGGATGCAGGGTTCCAGGTGGGCTCTCACCAGAGCAGAGCAGAGGGGCAGAATTCCCTCCCTCCCCTGCTGCCCACGCTGCTTTGGATGCAGCCCAGGACACGTTTGGCTTTCTGGGCTGGGAGTGCCCATAGCTGGGTCATGTCCAGCCTCTCACCCACCAGCACCCCCAAGGCCTTCTCCCCAGGGCTGCTCCCCATCTGTTCATCCCCAAGTCTGTGCTGATACCAGAGGTTGCTCTGACTCATGTGCAGCATCTTGCACTTTGCCTTGTTAAACCTCATGAGACTCCCATGGACCCACTTTTTTATCTTGTTTCCTCAAGTGTGTCAGCCACAGCACTCAGCTTGGTGTCATGTGCAAATTTGCTGAGGGTGCACTTGATCCCATATTTAAGCCATTAATTAAGATATTAAATTAGTTACTATATTAATTGAGATATTAAATAACAGTGACCCCAGTACAGATTGCTGAGGGACACCACCTGTCACTGATGTCCGTTGGAACTCAGAGACAGTGGCCGCTACCCTTTGGGTGAGACTGTTCAACCGCTTTCTTATCTACCTACCATCACATCCATTTCTCTCCAATTAAGAGAGAAGGATGCCGAGGGGGACCATGTCAAAGGCTTTACACAAGTCCCGGTAAATGACACCTGTAGCCCTTCCCTGTCCACCAATGAAGTCACTCCATCACAGAAGGCTATTAGGTTGGTCAGGCAGGACTCGCCCTTGGTGAAGCCCTGCTGGCTGTCTCAATCAACACCTCCTGAAGTGTTCTCTAGAACACTCTAAGCTCCTTTAATAAGTGCTCCCCAAATGAGGACACTGCCAGCAGTTTTGCTCACAATTATAGACTTCTGCATAGAGTCCTTGCATCCTGCTCATTGACGAATTACACTGAGCACACATCCTTAATGTACACCATTAGTGAGAATAAGAACAAAAAGCATGCAAACACATGACACAGATGAGAATTACATATACCCATTACAAATACCCATAAATCTCTTTCACAAACTTTCTTTAGTACCGTGAAGAAATTTCAGTATTTTATCCTATTTATAAGGGATATCACTATCTGAAGCTCAAATAAGCTACTCCAGGGACATCTTCAAAACAAACTTTACTTATTTGTGATAGTCTACAGACAGAATTCAGGAAGAAATTCCAGTCTTCACAAGTACAGCTTTTTTATTTTCTCGGGATGACATTGCAAAAGAAGAAAACTGCTGCTAAACTACAATTTTTGTAGTTTAACAACTCACTGTAAACTTTTAGAGTTATAACTCATAGACACCACATATACAGCTTGAGCATTTTCCTACCATCTACAATCTTACAGCTCATTTTGCTTGGTGGGCGTTTTTAACATAGCTCCTTCATTTTCAAAATAAAGCCCTTCATTGAGTCGAGCTAATGACAGCTTTTCATAGCTTAACAGTCACTGTTGTATCAGTTTTCTTATTTCTCAGACTCTCAAACACAGTGCTACTTTGAAAGCACAAATTGACACGTTTAAGCAACAAGCAGTTCCTGAGTCCAAAGTAAGCTAACCTTCGGAAGTTAAAAAAAAAAAAGCAGAACCATTCATAACGCAGTAGTAGTTCAACACCCAATACATCAATTGCCATAAACTGTTTCTCTAAAGAGAAATATTTTTTCATTATACCTTAAGTGTTAGATCAGATCGCTCTTGAAGCTTATATGTCTTGGAGAAAAGAAGTCTGATTATCCATAGTATTAGAATTCCTTCTAAAATGAGATGGTACGCTGGAGCCTGAAAACAAAAGTACAAGAATTAGTCTAGAGAGAATTCTACTTGAAGCAGTGTGACACAAACATTTTGTCCCTACTAGCACACCCAGAAAAAAACCCAAATCTGATCATCAGCTGATATATTTCTAAATCAGTAAAAATTTTAGCTATATGAAAGTGGAATGTTTTGCAGCTACTACTTGTAGCTATTAACTTAAGTTTGAATGGATTTAGTCTGTTGTTCATACACATAATTTGAATACCAAGACTAAAGGCAGTTAAGTCATACAGGTTGCACCAGCCAGCACCTGTGAAGACAGG
Source organism: Urocynchramus pylzowi (assembly GCA_013397555.1). NCBI lineage: Eukaryota > Metazoa > Chordata > Aves > Passeriformes > Fringillidae > Urocynchramus > Urocynchramus pylzowi. The sequence goes on from VZRH01001413.1 coordinate 1,490,975, forward strand.
CAGCCTTCAAAACAAGCAGAAGTATCCTGAGAGCCTGAAAGTCTGTGTCATCCATACAAAGCCACTTCAACTCTCCATTTTTGTAACCTAGAGTCCACCAACAGGGACAGCTATATTTACAAGGAAAGACAATTCTGTTCTTGTAGCCAGCTTCAGTGCCAGTCAGTTATACAGGCACTTAGATCAGGTATAAAACAACTGAGTCACCTCAATTAATTTTTTTAGTCCTTGTGTCCTTTACTCTTGTGTGGACACAAAGTGTGGGAATACACAAAGCAAAACAGAGTTGATGCAAGTTAAAGTTATCCTCTTTGGGTGTTTGGGGGATGAAAATCAGTTTGCTCTGGCAGCACAGCTAGTTTGAACATGACATGGAGTTACTGGACACCTAGTATTAATGATGAGTTTAGTTATTCCATTTCAGAAAGGCTCCTGTCTATTATTTTTAAAAGACTACAAGTGCACACAATCATCTCTCTCTTCAAGTCAGGGGAATTGCTCCCACACATCAACATTTTTGGTGGTATCTGACCTGCCAACAAAGCAGAACTTACCATACAACCAGAAACTGAAGTAAATTGGATGCAGGCTTTTAAAACCAGTAAAGAGTCCTATGGCATATCAAACTACAAATAATAAATGTTACCTATCGCAGAGTAGTTTTCTGTTTACCAAACATATTAAGAATACATACACAACACGTATGACACGACATCTAAACAACACACAGTATACTCCCACCGAGGTCTCTGCACTTTTCAGTGCCTACAATTACCCTGGATTCAGTGCACTAGAACGTGCTACCTGCTTCATTAGCTAAGCACTTCTATATTTGGACTGCAAATCTTGCATACATTCTTTAAGTTACCACCCTCTGCCAAAGGAAGGGACACAAAAACACCGCCTATCATCAGGACATCCTTTTTAACATCACGAAAACAAAGCCGGGGTACAAAACACGCACAGCTGAAGTCCTCCAGGAGGGAACTCACGCCCAAACATTTAAAGGCCGTTTCTTCCTCTGCAAACGACATTTGTAAGTTACAAACCTTGACCCCAGTAAAATCCTGCGAACCTTAAGGCTTAATGCTCTGCTACACGCCTTAAATGTCGTTTTATAAACCTGGAGAAATAAGACGTGCGTGTACGTTCTCAATACACAGCCATGGCGCACTCACACACACTCGCGATTCAGCGAGTGCAGCTCGACCCCGCAGCACCGACCCGCACCCAGCTTCCCATTCACCACCCAGCACCGCCCACTGCCGCCGTTCCCGGGGCTGCTCCAGCGACACCTCCCCGCTCCGGGGTCCCCGGTCCCTCCTGTCCCTGCGCCCCAAGCTGCCCTCCCGCCGCCCCGCTCGGGGAGCCAGCCCGGCCGCACCTCGTAGAAGGCCTGGACCATCNGCGCCAGGGCGGGCCCGGCGCGGCACAGAGCGCCCCCATGCGGGCGGCGCCGCCCCGCTGCCTTCAGGGGAGCCTTCAGGGGAGAGGCGTCGCTGGGCGCCGTGCGCGGCCTTCCCCTGGGCACCCCGGGCCGTCATCGCTCCGACCTGCTGTGTCCTGTGGCAAGCTTGGTCAGGAAGCGAGGCTAGACTGGGAAGATCAGAGATTCACTGACTCTCAGAATTGGTCAGATTGGAAGGGACCACAGCTGGTCATCTGCTCCAACCTCCCTGTTCTAGCTGGGCCACCCCAGAGCACACGGCTTGGGGTTGTGTCCAGACAGTTCTTGGATCTCTCCAATAAGGGAGGCTCCACAACTGCTTTGTACAACCTGTTCCAGTGCGCAGTCACCTGCACAGTAAAGTTTTCATGTTCAGGTGGAACTTCTGTGCTTCAGTTTCCACCTATTTCCTCTTGTCCTGTTGCTCAGCACCTCTGAGAACAGCGTGACTCCATTCTCTTGCTGTGACCCGCTTCAAACACTTATATACATAGATGCACCCTTCAGTGTTGACTAAACGAAATTAGCTACAAACTGGACTTGCCTAAGAGCATAAACATGGATGTATTAATATGTACTTCCTCACCACATTTCAAACTTGGTCCCATTTGTTGAGCTTGCTGGAGCTAGCTTGGTGTTGTTTCCTCTTCCCACACAGGCTTCCTCAGCCCAACACTGCCCTAGGTGAAATGGGCAAGGGGCAGATGCTGTGCTTTTGTGCCTCATCCACAAATACTACACTTGACGCCTCTGTATCTGTAACTGGTGAATTCATTGCTGTAAGGAACAATTGCTCAGATACTTGGCTAATGAAAGGAGCAGCAAAAGTAAAACCTGAGTATAGTGGAAATAATGGCTAAGTTTAAATAAGAGCAGAAATTACTACATTAAGAGTCTTGCCAAAGTGAGTGGCCCTAAAAGCCAAAGATTGTTGGGTAGAGATAAATGACATGAAGAAAAAGAGTAGTGTTGAACTTTCCCCACAGATGCACCTGGTTGTGGGGAGATGAGTAAGTGACTGTGCATACCTGTGCAGGACCTGAGCAACTGGCTAAAAGTCAGCAGAGAAGAGGGGCAACTGGAAAGAAGACTGCTTGGGAAGTAAGGTAGCTGTTAAAGGCAATGTTTGAGAATGGTTTCCCTGGAGCTACAGAACTGTGGAGTGTTTCTGATGGTCGTCTCTGGCAACAATGGAAGCACACCCCTTGGGTTTTCACTCACTAGTCTTCACCTAATTGGGTGAGAGAAACTTGGGGCAAGAGTTGATGAAACAATTGATAGCAAAAACCTTGTGGCTGTTGCTAACTACAGACAAACCGTAGCTTACAATTTTACAATTTTTACAATTTTTACAATTTTTTTTTAAATAGTGGATAGTTAAAATCAGTGAACTTCACTTTCATACCACTTGAAATGCATAGTAGTTAATCTCCCTGAGATTCTGAACTTAATTATAAACTTGTCAAATTCCAATCTCTGCACAATAAAGAGAAATATGTGGTTTGAGGCTATCTGAAAAGTCAAAAGAGTCAATAAATATGTCTTTTGGCTTTTAGTTGCATGAAGACTCTTGTCTTCACTGTTAAGTACTTCTGTGGCAATTGTGTCACTCTGGAGTCTTGGACTCTTGGGAGATGACTGCTACTACCAGCCTCAAAAAATGTGTCTGGTATGCAATCCCAAATTGCCCCCAGAAGGGTGGGCCACATGAGTTGTCTTGTGGGCATCTGATAGAATCACATCTCTGCTCTCATCAGATTCTGACTTTCAATATTTGACATATATATGTACCCTTTTGAAGACTAAGAAATTGATTTTGTGAAATACTGGAGGAATTGTTTCCAGCATGAGATGCAGTGAATTTAATAACATACTAACCAGTAATTCTTCTGGCAGTGGATTCAGAGTTCCTGGTCTGGATTATCATAGTGCTGGGTCTCTCATAATAATGAGCCTGGCCCTATTGCTCAGCAGTTTCATTGTTTCAACACAGGGCAGCTGCTGCTAATTGCTTAAGGCTGCTTTACTTCTGACAGTAATAAAGCAAAGGAGGTAAAGGGATAAGTCCTTCACAATGGCAGTTTATGACTGGAAAGAAAGGGGAGAGGAAAAAAATATCTGAAATTAAAGACCTGATGAAAAAAGCTATTGAGATAGTTCCCTATAAGAATTCCTGGTCTGTATGTTTCAAATTCAGTATTCCCCCCACATTCTCCATTTGTGCAATATTTCTAAATCACTCTTATTCTGGATCTTCCTCACCAACCCACTCATTTCTCACACACTGCTTTGAATCCCCAGATCAGTTCCCCTGAGTCAACACTGGAATTCCAGCTATCTGCTGTAGTTCTCTGGTCATTCCAGAAACAAAAAAATAGGACTTAGTATGGCTAAGAATTTTATTTTTTTCCTGTCACAGACGTAGCCAGTGCCAGTTATTTTTCTATCCTCTTTGCTCTATTAGTTCTTCCTCTGGCTTCTTAATTTTTGCTTTGTCAAGTATGAGATAAACAGTCAGAGCTTCTATTGATCTGGTATCAACTGAGAAAGGGAGAAGTTATTGCCATTTCCATTGGGAAGTGGCACATAACTGTGAAGGGATGGTGGTACTTGTTGCCATCCTAGTTGTATTGCTGTCTTGGAGGTATGTGTATGGTAGGCAGAGAAATGTGGGAACTGGTGGAAAAAGTTCCTGAGGGTCATTTACTTCTTCCCTGCCTTCTCCAACCACACACACAGAAGGGGGATGCTGGTGTTGGAGATTAAGGATATAAGGGAGTGTTTCCAGCCATTCTCACACATTCTAGGTGATGAAAGTTTAGATTATTGTGGTTTTAGTGTGCCTAGTTGTAACATGTTAGCGCTTTGTGACTACCTTAAAAAAATTATTAAAAAAAAAAAAAAAGTGTTGGGAAAGCAATCCCAAAATGGCAAGGGGAATAGCAGGATAATACTAGTTATACTAGTTAGTCTTTTTTGGTCTTTGAAACTTGATGCTCCACTGAGATGATGCTGGCAGCAAGCACAGAAAACTGATTCAAAGTCAGTTGAAAGCTGTCTGTTAAGCCAGAAATTGTGTCTCAACTCCTAATGGGAAGACCAGAGATGTTGCAAGAGTTCTGTGCAAGCGCCAAGAAGAACTGGAATATCAGGTTCTGTCGTTTACCCAATACGTGGAGGAGCAATTGTGCACAAGACAAGCAGAGCACAGGATAAACTTTGTGTTATCTAAATCTGTGCACCATTGCATCTTGGAAATGTGCTTAATCCAAGTTCTATAGTGAATTAGCTCTGAATTAATTATTAAAATAGAAAGCAGAAACCTGTCTCAGGTCTGCATGGGAGACATCTGGAGATCTCAATCTTTGATACAAGATTTGTGAAAGAATAATAGCACTTAGTGGTCAAAGCACTGGTGCATTCTAGCTGTTCTTAAGTCTTCCATGGCACCTTGAACAACTGTAGTGACTAAGTGGCATAAAGTGGAACTGCTGTAATATTTTCCTGGCATATCTTAAGGACCAAACTTAACCTCAACTGTTTGGACTTAACGACTACTGGAACCACATAAGAATGACCAGAATCTCCCTTTTAAAGTATTTTCAGCCAAAGGTGGACCTTTGGAATGAAAAGCTCACTTGTCAGAGAGATGGATATAGGCATAGTAGTCTGTCTCCTGTCTACACCTCTTCTCAATGCTTGTTCCCCATGTAGGCTTGGCAGCACTTGACTAAGCATTGAAATTTCCAGTACTCAGCTGAACTAACCATCTTAAAATGGAATTGACACCAGGTAGGCCTAGTTCTGTGATAACTAAAGAAAACTTGTATTAGGAACTTATAAAAGCTGTGGGGACCACTGACAGAACATACTCTATTTAAATGAGAATATTTGCCTTGCAGAGAACCAGTTACCATGTGTAGTGCTGCAATATTTCTGTTTCAGAGTTAGGTTTTGTATCCTGTGTGGATAGGTCTCACATACCTCTCATTCAAAACTTCAGACATATTCAGACTGGGGATTTGCAGCCCAGAACTTCCACCTGGGTTGGTTGCCCCTGCTGCAGAACAAAGTAGATGTGCGACTCATTTTTTTCTCTCTCTCACCTCAATATGCAACTGAACTGCTGTCCTAGGACACCATCCTCTACTTCAAAACCTTAGTCCAAACAGCACATTATTTGTTTCAAATTGAGTCAGTCTAAATCTCTTTTATTTTAGAAACATAAACACTGTATTAATAGAACATTTCAAATTTGTGTTCACTTCTTCTTGTCCCACATTTTGCTTATACTGAATTGACTAATTGCTGCTTCTCTTAGCAAATATTTAAATTAGAAACATAGCAGACATTATGAGCAGACTTGTACTCAAAATCATTTTGATGGAGTTAAAACAGGTTGACCATAATGAAGTCAAGATCACCACAGCAAGAGTAATTCAGCCAGAATAAATAATGCAGCATGTTTTGAAGTGCTGTCATCTCATCACTTACAAAATGTCCAAACTGACTAGATTCGATATGCAGAGTGATAAGTAGTAACATCATGTGTCTGCATGAGACTGAGTTTTTCTAGGCTGAAAAGTAGTTTTCATATTTCTAAGAAGTGGTATAATGGACTAATCAGATATGAATTTTGGGTAACATGCACTGTATAGAGCTTGAGACTTGCAAGATGAGAAATAAAGCCACAGTTGGCATAAATTCTGTCAGTAAGGTATCCAACAGAAGCCCATGAGGTTTGGCTCCAAAGGTTCATATTCTACATCTCCTTTAGCTACTGTTATGCAGGCCTCCTCTCTTAAGAATGAAACTGGAAGAGAAGCAAAGGGATATCAATCCTGCATCAATTACATTTATTTACCTGAAGAATTGGACTCCAGCCTGATACAAAGTGTCTTAGAAACTCTCTTGTCATCAGTGTTTTCCAAACTTACTGTTTTGATGTAGAAATTTCAAGGGAGTATTTCATCTGCTGATGCTCTGACTAGGTAAAGGCCATATGCTAATGGAACCCAAATAGGCCTTTGGCCTCTGTGTGGTTACATGAATGTCACACTGTTTTGTACGAACCCCTCTACTTGTACAGCACTGCTGTACACTTGTTGTCTTGTATAAAAGTGGGGTCTCTAATGACTTCTTCTACAACAACAGACAGTGGAACCATTATTTGAAGGTTTTTATGAGGCATAGAGCCTATAATCTCTGTACTGAGAAACATAAAAATGTGATGTATGCAGTCTTTACATAGTCACAGATAGATGCCTCAGAGAAGGATACACTGAAAATAAGGTGAGATGAAGTGAGAACTTGATTGTTGTTGTCAGATACAGGTTTCTTTTGAAGCAAGATAATTTTTTTTTTCAAAAATGCTGCAGTGTGTATTGTAGATTTCATTTGCCTGCAAATAATAGGAAGATGAATAGTCGACTACACAATCATAATATTATAGGTAGTGGCTACATCCTACTACAGTTACAAGAGATCTTACAGAGTTTGTGAAAGGTGGTATCCGTATCAGAGACAAGTTCTTTCCTATACTGGACTGTTATTGTTAAGTGTTCCCCAAAATCAGGGTTTGAGTATGGTTCAGATGTAGCAAATCTCATGGGAACAATGTGTGGATTTAAAGCTGAATTTTTAAGATTAAAGTGGCGATTTTGTCCTTTTGATACACAGAAATGCAATAGATACCTATCTTCCTAGACCAGTCTTAATGAATTGGTTTGGCTCAGGAACCACAGACATACATGTTAAATTCATTCAGTTAGCTGAGCATATTTAAATATTAACAACAGATTTAGCCTTCTTATTCTGCCACAGTTAGTTGACAACAAATCTTTGTGATGAAAAATAGGAAAGAACTATTGAACTTCTTGAGGCCTACAATAATGCAGAACTAAGATCAAAACCAGGATGAAATTGTACTCTGTGCAGTGACTATTATTTTCAGCCTTAGGAAAAAATAGAAAGACAGCAGATAGTTGCAGATTTTGCTGAAAGCAAAATCAGCTTTTGATCACACCTTCATTGTGGCTCACATGGCTCAATATTTGGTAGCTTCTTCCATCCATGTAACACTGTGGGACATTGAAACATTTTAAATTCCCATTCTCTCTTAACCACCTCAGTCTAAATATTTGTTTCAAGTTAAGCATTTAATCAAACTGTAAATCTTCACAAAGCTTTTCCAGGAGCTTTGAGAGTAGATAAAGCTGTCTATGATAACACAATCTTTTTCTCCGTAATGACTGAGTTTCACCACTGAAGTAGGCAGGATAACGTGCTCTCAGTAACACCATTGTGCTGACTAAAGCATTGATTATTAATGCATTCCCTGACATCTTCTACAGATGGTGGGACTTTTTGTATTTGTGTCTTCTTCAGTTCAACTCCTTTGCTGTTTAGGTGGCTCTGTATTTTAATGGTAAAAGTGCTGTTTGCAGTGTGTCTTATTAGCATACTTGATTTTAGAATCAACAGCATTCAGGTGGTGTTGTCGGAGTAGAAAGAAGTTTGAAAAGTCATGGAAACTTCAACTTTTTAATGCACAGTGTTCACCACAGTTTGCTTCCCTGAAGGTACATATGTAAAAATGCCTGTGAAAGAGGCAACTAAATTTCATCCAGAAAAATACAAAGTATTCCTTTGCCAGCTCATCATTCTTGCCAATATACTGAAGCACAGAAAAGCATTGTATTGTTTGCAGATCCATGTAATGAATACCAGAGTACTAGTTGAAATTCTTTGTGGTTATAGGTAAAATGTGCGTGCGTGTGTTGGCAGAGCTAGTCTAGTCTGACAGGCAGCACCTTGCATATATTTGTTACTCAGAGAGTTGCCACATCTACAAATTCAGACCAGATGTGGCTAAAAACATTTTTTAATTGATAGGCCAATGCCCTTTCAAGCACTGAAATTCTTACCTGGCTTTTAAACCATATGATTTTACCTGAGCAAGGCCTGAGTAGAAGCACAGTTCTGCATTCAAATACCATTTTGTAGCGAATTAGTGGAATACAATCGCTGTTCTCCATAGTCACCCCAGATATTTCACAAAACTAAGTACTTGTAAGCAGTTAACATCTAAAAGATAAAATAAACTAGAGAAAATGATAATGTTGGGGAATAAAGTGACTGAGAACCCCTCCAAAGACACTCCAAACAGAGTTGAAATATAGCTTTCAGAGAGACATGAACAGGGTATTGAGACAACAATGAAGTCCTTGTTAATGGATAAATGTTGGTGCTCTTATAAGACAGAATCTTACCTTTCTGACGTCTCTGAAAACATAAGTCTGCTGAAATCAAAGAAGAATAGCTTGGTTTTTGAAGCTTTTCGGAATTTCACGGTGCATCACAAAACAGTGGGTTTACATCTTCACTTCTGTAAGATATTTAGAAAACAGTTTGCTGTATGCAATTATTTATGCCAGCAGCTGAAGCTAGTAAGCAGTTTCAAGTGAAAAAATTGTCACAACATAGCTTGTGCTCCATCTGAATATTCTCCTAATTATTCCTGAATTATCCTAACAGATTTTCTCCCGCTTCTCTTGAAGAAAATGGCTTCAATTTTGTTGTTCTAATGGTAGGATATTTTTAATATAAATTCCCATTTATGCCATTGTTTCACTGTAAAATTCATGTTAAAAATAGGACTGGTGTTGTCTTAGAATGATTTTCTGAGAAATGCAGTGGACTGGAGCTCACATAGCTTGTGCCTTTTTGGTTTTGAAAATAAGCAAGCTGATTTTCAGTTGCTAATTCTTCTTTTCAAGTTTTATTTCTATATTGCTGAGTTAGATTCTGAGTAATTATTTTAAAAGACAACAGTAGTCTTAATTAATGTGTAAGATGAAAAAGCAGCTTATAATCAGTTGGTCTTTGCTTAAACATAGTAAATGGAAAAACTCCAAATATAGTGGTTGAGTCTTTCCAGAAGACAGGAAAAAGGACAAACATGTTCACTCTCGGGGCAGTTCACAAGTAGAAAAGAGTGTGAGATGAGAGCTTACTTTCTTCAACTAGTATCTGTAACAGAGACCACTGACCAATCCAAATGCAAATAGTTGATTCCTTGGGGGGAGGCAAAAAATTTGGAGAAAAGTCCGGTAAATTATTTACCCTTGGAAAAGATACTCTTTGCTAAATTTCTGTACAAAGAAGCTGATCAACTCTACCATCTCTGTTGATTGCTATCAAAACCAGGAAGTAAAGTAACCCAATCACTTCTGTCTTCCTAGGCTTGCCACATTTTTCCAATTATAAAACATTTTTATTTCATCAAATCCAGAAAAACAATTGATAACATTTCGAGGTACTTCTAAGCAAATCTTAGTTCCTTCTGTACCTGATAGGTAAAAATTCTTGGCATGATTCATTGAAATGTGTTTGTAGTTATGTAAAAAAGAAAAGAAAGCCACTTGTTAAATTCTGTGGCATTTAAGTAGTGCCTGAAAATTATGTGTTCGGTTTTGTGATGCTGTAACATTACCCGTGTTTCTTTCTGCACTAAGCACAGCTGGAGAAAGAAGAATAGCACATTGTTTAATTGTCAATAGTCTTATCATGAAACGGGTGGCTTTTGCAATAGGAGTTTTTACAGTCATTTCATATTTCAAGGCTTTTTGTATATGGATCTCATCAGGAAGTGAGTTAGACAATAAGAATTTGGAATTGTGGCACCAACATTCCCAGACACATTTCTTTATTCCATATGGAGAAAAAAAATGCTTAAAAACATTTGCAAAATTACAATACATTTTCCAAGTGATTTTTCTGTTAAATATTTTAACCAAAATCGGACATATGTGGCTAGAAACAAGGCTTGTCACTTCCCCCCTTCCCTGCCCTTAACCACACATATGTTTAAGGGTTTGAAAGAATAAGCAGGGTTTGAAAGAATATCATTGTTGGGTAGATCCTGAGATCTCACCAACAAAGCAATTCTTGATGAGTGCTGTAGACTTCTATAACCTCACTGAAGGAGCTCTAGCAGCTAACACTGATTGTCCGCAATCACTGACTCAGGAGGACTACTCTTGCTCCCACTATTTTAGAAGAGCCATAGTGTCCTGGTATCCAAAGTGGCAAACTTATGCTTACTTAAGTAGTGCACACTTGGAAATTTAGCCACTCTCAAAAATGCAGGGTTAAGTAAAAGATGTAAAATCCAAACTTTTCCAATTTTTGTACTTGCTTTTTGATTTGGTCCCCTAATCTGCCAAAACCAGGATGTGAGGAGGGGTATTTAGAGGACCGAGTACAAAAATTCAGGTTCTGTGTTAGAGATGAGATATATTTATATACCAACCAATGAATCCCAGGGAAGAAGATTGACTCATTATTTTTGTGGCAAATTGGAAAAGTTACCTAAGAATAACCCTCCTCCTTTTTTGTTTGTTTATATGTTTGTTTGTTTGAAAGCATAAAGTAAAAACTAAATTGAGATTCACAGAATTATGGTATTTTCTCCTGATCCTTCAGTCTGACATTTACATAAACATAGAAGGAAGACATTTTGCCTATTCCCAGACCTTTGTGGAAATTACTGAAGTAAAAACATTATGCTGCTCAGCAGATGAAAACTGTTCATGACATTTCGCAACTAGCCTTTTTTACAAATGCAAAATGTTGGGCACAAGGGGACATCTGCTGCCAGCAAGAGGCAGTGCGCTGAAGGCATTTGAACTTCGAGTTCATGCAATAATGTTGAAGGAAAGTAAGAGTTACAGATGTCATCAACCATTGCAACTAAATTATTTTTAAAATATATGGAACTTGTGTGGGGTTGGTTAGCAGACTTGATCCAGTACTTAGAAAATACATCAATGGATTAAAGGCAAGAGTAATACTAACATATTTCTTAAAAATCTGCTCAATATGGAAAGTGTGTCAGAGTGTTTATCAGGGGAATTTTAGACTGAGGCATAGTGATATTTCACTGGAAAAAAGTGTACTATTTATTCTTGATATCATGTCTACTTTTACTTGTAGTTTTCATAAAACGCTGTTATGTTAGTTTTCATTTGAAAAATCTGTACCACACTGTCTATCATTAGACAGCTGCTAGAGCTCCTTTCAAGCATACATTTCTCTATTTTTATGGTGTTTATTCTTTAGGAGGTGAAGAAAATGAGTTTCTGATCAGTAAGATATTCCTATTAATTTGGGGCATTTAACCTAAAAGTCAAGAAACAAGCAATGTCTTGTAAAGACAAAACTGAAATATTGAATATAATTGTGTTGCTCATGTCTGTCATGAGGATTTTTCAAATATCTTTTGACTTCTGAGTGCAACACATTGTCAGTGTGTTCACTATCACAACTATAAACACTATCTGATGTGCTTTGTTGATGAAAATATTGTAGCAGTTGGGAACTGCTCAAGCTTAGCTAGTTAAAGCAATTTCAGAGAAGGCAAGTCAAAATAATCACGGGGATCAGAAAAAAATGTGAAAAATATACCAGAGTTCTGAAGTATATGAACTGGCTCTGTTTAAAGAAATCCAACAAAACAAAAACCAACAAAAAAACCAACCAACCATACAAAAACCCTAGAAAACACAAAGGAGTGTAGGAGAAGGCTCATGATAGCATGCATCCCCTATTTTCTATACTGCATATATGATTTAGTGTATTAATGACAGAAAATATATGCACACACCAGAAATTTAGGCTACCATACACACTGTACGTAGATCTTAGCCTTAATAGTGCCCAGAAATTTAACATTTCCCTGTTTGGTGCCTTGCACCAAGTCCATAGGTAATTGTGTCTCTGGTTTCCACCTGAAACTCTGGCTATTGGAGCTTTATCTCTGATTCTGACACTGCTGTGGATGGGGTAAGACCATCTCCCACCCACAAGGTAATACTTTAGTTGCACCTGGAAGATCCTTGAGGTGTGCTCTGCCACCCACCAAGGTGGCAGAGGCAAGGGAACACTGCTGACTCAGTTTGTCAGGATGAGTCTGAACAAATTTCAATTTTTTGGACCAAATCTTGGATAAGATTATTTTTCACCTGGGCCACAAAAAACCCACCCCAACAATAAAAGCAAACCACCTTGAAAACAGAACTCTTTACAGGACATTTCCTCCCTGGGGGAAGGATGAAAGTACAAACAACATATGGTTGATGTTAGCCATGCTGTTTTAAGCCCTAGCAGAAGCTCAGACAGCATGGTAATAGGTGCTGAGTGATAACGCAAAGCAGTAGAAAGGTGGTCTTTAGGTAATTTCTGAGGGGTGTTGCAAGTGCTGAAATGGAAAGACACACTGATGTTGCAGAAAACAGTTTTGCTGGGATTATAGGGAAACAGATTGTTGAAGGGGGAGCTTAACATGTGGTGAATATTCCATTACCTGTTTTTCTTTATTCAAGTTACAGCGGTTGGTGCTCAAACATTTATTAGCTGTTTAATGCACCTAATTTTAATATAAAGGAAAGGTTTTTCTTGGTTTTCATTGCTGGGCTTTTTGAGGGAGGAGTTTGTGAGTTTTTGCAGGAACAGGAGAGGTTGGATGTTTTTGCTTTTAGCATTATTGATCTGAGTTCAAGTCAAGGGATTAGTAAATATTTTAGCTGGTGAGGAAAAGATTGCAGTTGTCAAATTGCATTTTTAATATTGAGTGGACTCCAGAAGGAAAACCAAATTATAATTCTGGGCCCAGTTTTGGAGGGTTAGACAGTAAATACGGTTTTCCATTCTTATGAAACATGCTTTATATTTTCTTATAAGTCAGTAAACATGCAAGTCCTAAATCAATGAATATCCCTTAAAGGATTATCTCTTATTATTGCTCAAACTGCCAATTTTATGCTGTTGAGCAGTTTTTCAATCAGAGTTTAAAAACAAACACCAGTGAATTTATGGAAAAAGATCAAGTCAGAAAGGTTTAAATGCTGATGCTATTTCACTGGAAAAAATATAATTCCTGTATCTGATACACTATTCTAGATTCTTCCTGTGGCTAGTAACTTATTCCTGACTGTCTTGCTGTGAAGAATGTTGTCTTAACCGTGAGGTCTTCCCTCGTTTTTCCACTATTCGATGTTCAATGTTTCTACTTTTAGAGATCACCACTCACCCTCTCAGGTTTAATACAAATGTCTTATTACAACCTGACCCCCACATGAAAATCTCAGTTTGCATATATGTATGTCTTACAGCTTCCTTCTCTTTGACCTCCTGCAAAACATCAGCCCAGGATGACAGCAATTTCTGCACTCAGTTATGCTGTGAGCAACTGTGCTGTGACTCTATTTTTTCAAGTCCTTTAGAAGTGCTGCAAGTATGTCTGACCCAATGCTTCCTAAAAACATCAAGTTATATTAGTACTAATCTTACAGTTATGGGATACTACATATGTGAAGCAGTGACTTAAAACTTCAGACTGGTAAGCTAAGGACACATTTTATGCTTAATGCAAATCTTTTATTGCTGTGCAAGTGCTTTCAAACAATACTGTGCAAAAGAAAAATTACAAAGTGGTAATATCCCATTGTCACAGAGTGTGAGTAGGAGTGAAAAACTTTGGTTAATTACAAAAGGTGATGTGTATAACTCAAATCTGTGCTACACTGTCACCTTATGAGGAAAGAGCATGGGCTTTCATTTTACATTTACCGTGTCTATGTACACAGATCAGACAGGAAACTGCAGATACTTATGTTTCCTTACTGCTTAAGTGTCCTGGGTAGTCCAATCGGAAAATTCAGGTAACTTTTCTGAACTGTTTTGTAGCAGTGATTGCACAGGAAATAATCTCCAGATTTTTTAAAAATTTCAAGTCTCAAGCTGTATTAAAAGTTCATGTCTTTGAATTTAGCATCCATCCTGATGTAGATATTTCTGTATTTAAGTTTAATTGGTATCCTTTGACATTACAGTATAACTTTAAGCCAAGATAAGTTTTAATTTAGTGCTGCTGGTATTTTTTTCATGCTGTAACATAATATTGTGGGAAACACTTGGACAGTGGCCATCTAAGATATATCTGGGAGAGAACAGCAAGGTGTCTGGTTCTTACACAGTTGAACAGCTTGCTTCCCCAGGAGCTAGTTTGCTGTAACTACTTTTTTTTTCTTTACACAAAACAAAATACCTGTGTCTACTTCACACAGGCCTTTGATTAGCTTTGTACAGCAGCCTTGTCATAGCAGAAATCTGCAAGTACTGCAAAATGCAAGGAGTTCTATGCAAACATGAAACACTTTTATTGCCCCCTCTAAGTCTCCAGGGAGATCATCTTTTACACTGTGTCAGCATAGCATGTTTCTGCTAGTTAGGCAGCTGATGCTCTGTGATGATTTTGGTTATAGAGACCAGTCTGTCTGTCTCCCTCATCCTGGCAATTATGTTCAGCAGTTGACACATGGGTGCCTTAGATTGCTACCTGTTTGGGGCAGGGATCAGCTGGCTTCATTTGGGGGTCTTCTCTAATTGTATTATGAGGAGTGTGCAGCAAAGTACTATGTGCAGTACTGCAGTGCAGAAATATATCAAGGAGAAAGTGCTAAAGGATCAGCTATTTATAGCTCTTCTTGTTAGGCAGTTGCACAGGTTAGGCATCTGTGTGCCTTTACACATGTAAATGAGAAATTAGTTTCTCCTTTGAGAAAGTAGAGTTTGGACTTCAGATGATATAAATCTTTTACTGCAGTGCTTAAGAAGAGAACTTCCAAAAGCTGTTGGTCTTCCTTATCTTCCCAAATATACGGGCTGGCAATTAAGAAAGTCAGCATGCTCTATGAAATCTCTGATTGTTACGAAGCCCAACCTCATTTTTTGTATTCACCCACTTTTTTCTCACTCTTTTTTATTTTCCTTTTACTGAACATCTGATAAACCCACCAAATATCGTACAACTTCCTTGATATAAGGAGAACTCCAAATATTTCTTAGGATAGTTAAATCCTCTTAACTGTTTATAAAACTCAAATTTATCCTACCAGTATGCTCAATTTTATTCTGCCAATATGCTCTCAAATATAAGGTGCCTTGGTGGCTATGGCTGTGGCAGAACTGGTCATCACCTTCTTTTCTGTCAAAAATGTACACCTACCTGCTGCTGAATTTCTGCATATTAAAATGGCCAGTACTGGGTAGCCTTTACTTCCTGGACTGGAAACTAGTGGTTCATTCCTCACCCAAGTATCTATTTTAGTCATGTACTAACCTCTGGACATTGTGGTAAATTTAGTTATTCTGCTGCAGGTTAATCTACCATTGTTCATAAGTAAGCACACATTTATGTGTGAATTACTAAAATGATGAATGAAGTAGCTGACAAGCTGAAAAGGGTTGTGCTACTCAGTGTAATCTAAACACAGTCATGATGTCAGGAGCTAATAACAAGGTGTAAGAGTCTTCATAGTGAAATGAGCAGACTCTAAATTCAGTTGTATTCACTGTCTTTCTTAAAAAAGTCTCTCTTGGAAACTTCTGCAAGGAAAGATGTAATTATGAAATTATTAAAATGATCTAATAACATTGTTCTCTCCTATTTCTGTGGTTACTTTGTACTTTGAAGAGGAAGAAGTGTTACTGACAGGTAATGACCTGCATGCGCATTGACAGTTGACATTCCTATCTTACAAGCTTTCAAGCTTTGCTGATTCAAATCTGCTAAACTCATTTGCCATTCGTGCCAGAAGTACATTAGCTTTTTCGGGTTTTTTAAATTTGTTATATTTCTTATGATTTTCCACCATAACTCAATTGTATTTTAAGCTATACTAAAAGAGATCAATTTAGTACTGATAGAAAAATTAACTGAAATTATCAGATCTGAACAGAATTACGTACTCTCAAGTTGAGTCACCCAAATATTTATTTCATTAATTTTTTTTTCCTTATTACCTGCATTGCAAAACAACAATGAAGTTACTTAACTACCTCAGGATTAACCAAGAATTTTTCTATAAAATTGTTGTGGTAATTTTGGCCACTAGAGAGCAGATTTGCACTATAAAGAATAATGCATGTGACCGCATCCTGTGAATAGAACTTGGTAATACACATATACTAATACTTTCTTCTGGAAGCTACTTTAGATTCTTCCCTGACTATTATAAATTGTTTCTTTCAGAAACTATAGTGGTTAAAAGTTACATGTGTTCAAGCACTTCAGTAAAATTCTACAATTCTCTTCACCTTAACCTGAAATTCAGGAAGGAATAAAACATTAATTCATACTGTTTGAAGAATACTACCCTGGTAAATGTTGTATGAACTGATGGGAAAAAATTAGCTCAAATTAGTTTATGTCTAATTCTTAAATGTTTTACTCTCTTAAATCACCTTTCCTTACTTGGGCATTCTATTAAGGTTTATTTAGGAGCAACTTGGACACACCTTTTGGCTATTGAGGTATTGCAAAGTACCTATGGTGGGGCAGGGTAGGGTTTCACATTCTGTTTTCAAGCTTTCTGCTCATGTGAAAGGAGCAAGGACTTGTCAAAAGCAGAAAAGGAAAGCTCAGAAACCCTGTTGTGTGTCCAAACACACCACAGAACTGTAATATTTAGAGGGCAATTCTGAGTTTGTTAAAATCAGTAGTTGTGCTAATTCTTTGATAAAATAGGTGTAAACCCAAGATGTATTGCCAGACAAATGCCCTTACACATGTTGCATCCTTCAACTGAGGACACTTAATAGATATCCAAAGTGATATTTGGTATATAATTTGTATATACTTAGAGATACTATTTTGATATATATTTTTATATATGTATTTTTGTAACAATATGTATTTTTAAACACTTAAAGATGTTTTTCTTGCTCCACTAGCTCACTATGGAGAAAAGTGCTGCTGAACAAGGTCACAAACTAACATGGTCAGTGTGACAACCAACAGTGATTTATCCCTTGCATTATTCCAATAGTACATACTCATATATTAGGTAGTACATATTCTACACATGCAATTTGCTAGCTGAGTTAGAAGCCAAACATACAATATCCTGTGATCACTGCAGGATACTTGAAGAACTTCACCAGTTAATTCTTTTTCTACTCTATTTTCTTTGTTGTGTTCTGTCAACTCAAATGCATGTACAGGTCATAAAAGGCAGTATTATAGCTCTGAAGATTTAAAAAAAAAAATCTATATCAGAGGCAGAGAGTGTTTTAAGTTTCCTATGATCTCAATTAAGATTAGCTTATAGGTTCTAAGTACAGAGAATCTAGCCTATATAACAGTAGTGTATCTCTTTGTGAGGTGTGGCTTGAATGTTAAGAACCACAAAAATGTCAAATTAAATTTTAGTCACCTCTGAGTTATGTGACAGATCCCTTCTGTGAGGGGATTGAGAAAAACATTTATTTCACTTAATCTTGTTATACTCAAAAAATGGATGAATATATTCTTGGACATTTTTACCATATGCTTGTTCTGTGTTTTGGCTGAAGCAACTATGGAAAAACAAATTAAACTGAGATGTGTAAAACATGACTAGGAAGAGGAATACAAATGAATGTCCTCAGAAAACTTCAACCATAAAAGCTTATGTAACTCAGATATTCTAAAATGCTTCTGCACTGAATCCATCCTCCCAACTATGCTTTTACTATTTTTGACTTTGTGATATCCACTTACCACTGGAGAACAAGATGATGGGAAACAGAAAACATAACTCTCTACTACCCAGGCAGGTACATCTTCTTGGCTGCTGTACTGTACATAGAAATTATATAATTGTTTTTTTTAAATACTAGGGTTTAATGATATCCTAATATCATTTAAGCAGGGTTGAAAGTTCCTATGAGTAAAAGAGAAGAATGGTGAAATCCAGTTCTCTTCATTGTTTCAGAAAGAAGATATAAGAATGATCAGCTGTGGCTCAGTCTTGTCATATGAGGTGCAATGATATGATGTCTCATTTGCTTTCTTCCTAAATAATCAAACAGGATGTTCACTTTTTCATTTCATGTGGTTTATTTATTTATTTCCCTAGATCTCCCTAGAGTTTCAAATATACTAGGAGATGTCCTTGACTAGCAATTTCTCCATCCATGGTGGGGATCTGAGTATTCCACAACTAGCACCACAGCCATAACCCTTGCTGATGTCCCCTTGACATTGTCACCTAGGGTTCACTGAGAGAAGAACTGGATTCCAGCTGCTGGCAGAATCCAGCTCAGCAGCTCAGGTCATGGCTGCTTCTATTCCTTTAAGGCATCTACATCTATAAACATTAGGTAAGGAGAGAAGCTTCAGCAGAATTTGTGCCTGCTACTACATCTGATTAAGCTATGCTAGGACTCTCAACTGGATGTCCATGGTATGCTTTAAGTATTATCCTTGGGTTAATTGCCATGCATTCATCCCAACTACAAGGAAGGCAGAAGCTAGTCCTAAGCATAGCCAACTCATCAGAAACCAGCTGATCAGAAACCAACTGTTGCCCTGAAATACTTATCACAGTATGAAAGAGTGTTAGGTGTAAGTCAAAGTAGTATTTCTTTGGGCACTAATGAAGTCAGATTTATAGTGCTGAGTAGGAAGTGTTTTACTAGGCTTAATTATAATTACAGTATGTGCAACTACCATTTCTTCTCCACTTTATCATTAATGACAAGAAAATGGGACCAAGAGGAAGTGTTCTCTGATCAGTGGTTTTATAATTGTAATTCTATTTATTGCCATAAACACAGTGGGAAATTCTGATTTCTCATATCACAGAAATGAAAAAAGAAGCAAAACATAACTTCCTCCTGCCTTAGTCTGTCCAACTGAATTTCCCTATGTTTGCAGCTTTGCAGAAGCTGATATGCTAAGCCTTATATTTTACTTCTACTGAGAATACAGCAATTTTTTTAAAGCTGATAGGAGTCAGAAATATCTCCTACCATTTGACTGAAAAAAAAAATCAGGCTAGATTAATGGACTATTAAGATATTTGCATTTACAGCCTAGACAAGTAGGTTGTTGCACAGGGTGATGCTAAGCACTGAGATGAAGTGGATCATGGACAGAGGACCAGCATATGCAGTTAAGTTTTGAAGCTGGCTGGAGTTCTTGCTTCTCTTTCTTCTAATCCATATGCAACTATTTCTATCCTCCTTAGTATCGTATTACTCCTGTTCAGCATGGAAATGCCAAGCTCATACACCCACAGATTTTTGAAAAATAGATCTGTAACTAGTAAGAAGCTTCTGCTTATTGCAGGGAAGTGTGATTTCTTCCTGTAGTGTCAACTCCTGCTGTGCCAGAACAATCTTTGGGATTCAGGGGGAAAATAGCAGGGGCTGTTTTAAACGTTGTAATGTTAATCAAAAGCTACCATCCAGTACCTAGTTCCAACTGAGAACAGTATCAAAGTATTTCTGATTCTTTCTAATAAACCCCTGCTTTTCCTACGTGCCAGAAATTTCTAGGAATATGTCATAGTATTGACTTTGTGCTTCTCTCTTAGGACATATGGTTTCACAATGTGAAAGAATATGTGAAACAGTATGTGAAACAGCCTCCAAATAACATCACTTAAAAATTATAACTTTGTCTTTTTTCATGGAGTAGTGCTTGTCAAGAGTACCTTCAAACAGTAGCTAATATTAAATAATCAAACCAAAACATCTTGATATATTTCTAATGTTAAGGTGCCAAACTACAAAGAAAAACTGGGAGTGAAATGTGATGATGCATAAATATTGGAGTGTATTAAATAAATATGTTGTAGATGTTCAAATAAAATTGGAATATATAAACTTTAGTTAATATGATTATTTATACAGATTATTTAGGCTGGTTGAAGATTGTCATGTATGCTCTTTTCTTAAACTAGGAAAGATCCCAGCACAAACTTAAGTAAGGATCCCAGCTATTTTTTCTATTCTCTAAATGCCTTCAGACTTCAAGAGTAGTAAATATGTATATTTAGTGCAATACTTCTTACAGCACTGATGACTTTTTTTTAACCTTATGTTGATGTTAGATAAAAGAAGGTTTGTTGTGTATGTGATACTACTTTTCATTGCTTGCAGCAATGAACACATTAGCCTGGAACTCAGGAGAATGAAGTTAGATTCTCAGCACAAATGAGTATTTCTAAGTGTCTCAATCTCACTTCTCTTTCAGAGAAGTGCAAGTAATTTTATTTCTCTGGTATGATACATCATAAGATTTTGAGGTACTGTCATGTTAGGGAAGCAGCAAAAATATTTAATATTGAATGCAAAATTTTAATATTTGCACTGAAGAGCTAGCAGAGGTTCATTATTCTCTCTTTACCTTGCAGATGTTCAAGGATGTTGAAATAAGCCTCCTATGTTAATGTGAGATTAATTAGTATTTCCTACAAACTTTCTAAGTATTCATTGCATACAAAAAGAAAATTGTAGTTTTGTTTGTATGATGTACCAGTATATTTTCACAATGTTTTCAAATATTAATAGCAGTATTTCTGAAATATTTATTTCAAATAAATATATTTATTTGAAATAATAAATAAATTTATTTGAAATATTTATTTCAAATAAATAAGTAGTGTTTTGTGCCACTACAAGCAGTCATATTGCTAGCACACTTCTTTTAATTCACTCTTTATTCACTTTTATTCACTTATTTATGTGAGTTTAAATTATATACATTTTCCTCTGTAAATAAAATCTATGCCATTGTTTTGCCCGGTGTCTTAGACTTAAACAGTTGCATAGTATTGAAGTTATTTGGTTCTTTAGGTAGAGGTAATGAACTCCTCAGATGTCATGGTCTTTTTCCTTTGAAGATAGTGAAATAGTTATTTTTAAACCAGTAAGGTAATTAAAAAGCACTGTGAACTTTCTTTCAAATTATTCCAGTTTAATTTGTCTATACAACTTCTCTGCTCTTTTTATCACTTGTTAAAGACACATGATTTACAATATTTATTGTGCAATGCTGCTTTTGAAGAAATGCATTAGATTTCTGAAAGTGATTGCATAAAATAAAAGACCCTCTGCCTCTTGGGGTTCATTCATAACCAGAACATAAGTTGAAAACAATGTTCTTCTTTTAGATGCCTCTTAAAATGTCTGTGTATCAGGGAGTCAATTCTGCTTTGTCTTGCCCAGTTGACTTCTTCCAGAAGAGAGCTTAGAGAAAGGGCAAGTCTCTACATGGGTAATTTTGGGAAAGTCACTAAAAACTTGTGCTTAGCCCCCTAAATAGTGGTTAAACAAAAAAAGAAAAGAAAATTAAAAAAAAAGTCCTTGTGGACAGTAATGTCCTTCACTAATGAAATGGTTTACATTCGTGCAGTGTGAATGATTCATTATCATAATTCCTTTATGCAAACCCAGGAAAGAGAAGATAAATGCTTATTCTCTTACCATTGAGCTCACTTTAACCAGAGATGTCAAATGTTTTAGCTTTTTGGAGAATCCATGGCTCTATGCTTTAGCTTTTCGTTGCATTTAAAATAAGATATATGGAATCAGCATTACAATCCAGTGCCTTCTTTATCTGAATGTTGTGTAAATAAAAAGCTGACGTCCCTTGGATGCTTTAACAATTAAATACTTTGAAAGTAGAATGCATTCAAGGAACACACTAGTGCAAATGGCTCAGCTGGTGTGTTGAAATTAACTAGGAAGCCCGGCCTGGTAAGGCTGTTGAATGTAGCATTTAGGGCTTTAGGCAAACTCCAGAATCAGTTCATCTGAAACCCTTGGTGATAGGGAGGTCCACCTTCACATCCCTGCACTGTTCCCAGGTCCTGAACTTTAGTATTGTAAAAAAAAAAATCTTCTTAGACCAATTTACCTCCTCTGATAAGCACAGAACAAATGTGTGAAGTGCAGCATAGCAATACACCCTGAAATACACACCGAACCAGGATATATATCTCAGGCATCAGTGGGGAAGAGGATTCTGCCAGCACAAAAGCAGTGAATCTGGTATGGGTCGTTGATGCTGCTTGCTCTTATTGTAGTGGGTGCTGGTGAAAATTGTCATCAAGAAGCAAGAGACGCAGGACCAAATCCATTTCTGTAGATACTGGAAGATCAAAATAACCACGACAAAATGAATTCAGAGCATTCTTCTTCCACCTTGTCTGATGCTGCCACTAAGCAAGGGGGAAAGTTCTATTGCCATAAGAAAACACTAGAAGGATCTCGGGTGATTGTCTAATCCTGATTGTGAAAAACTGTAGATTAGCGTTCCGTTTCCAACCACTAGGAATTTTGTTACGTGGTTTGATTGGGATTTTTGTTGGTTTGTTGGTTTGAGTTTTCTGGGGGGAGGGAGGGAGGGAGGGAGGGAGTGTCATTTTGTGTTTGTTTATTTGTTTGCTTTTAATTTTGTTTTTAGAAGTGCTTTGTCCAAAATTAAATTTTAATGTGAAATTGTTCTATGAAGGACAAAGTAAGCTTGAAGACATGCTAGAGGAACTAGATTCCTTGTGATCCAGAGGAACTAAGAACTGAGAAGAGTTTTAGTTGAAATCTCACTTTTTAGTAGTTTGTCAGCTATTACAGAAAAAAACTATGGGATCATCCTTGCATCCTCTGGCCTACTCCTTTGAGAAATGATCAAAACTATGATTTTATTGCATCCCAGACCTGGAGGCCCTTTATTTATCTTGAGTTCCAAATACATGTGGGATTTTTTTGGCAGCCTTCCATCCTATGCAGGTTTTGAAAGGATATTTGGCTGAAATTTAATTTTGTCTTGCAGCAGTATTTAATTAACCTTTGTCCCTCTGAGATGAAGATTAAAAACTGTCAGGAAGTCTGTTATCTATCTCAGTTTTCACAGGTAATTGCTAAATGGAGCTGACAAAATACTCCATCAGAGCACTGTCAATTTTGGTAGCAATCTGTGAGGAACTCTTCAATACTAGTAAGTCTGTAGACACACTAACTGATAAAATAAACATAACCATCTCACATTGTATGTTCAGCTTCTACTGATGACTTGAGCTCTTCTCCTACACAGAATAAAGTCAGGATTATTGGCTAAACTACATATGTCCTTTCCCACCAGGCACAGTACTGTAAGTGCTGTTAATGCATAATCCACAGCAAAAGATACTGCAAAGAACAAGATTGCCTCTCTATCCCTTATTTGTTCTAGCCAAACCACATAAAAGGATGGATTAAAATGCTGAATCAGGATATCCCTAAATTATGTCACCATTATGTTACAGACTTGTCTCAGCAAAGTTCACTCAGCATTTTAGTGGTGAAGTAATTTCCTAAATTGTAACACAGCTATAGAATGTGGCATAGATTGCCCAGAAATTACAGTGGAAGGCAGAAGGCAAGAGAAGTGATGCAACTGTTTTTCTTCTCTAGATTTCTCCCTGGTTTTTTGTTTGGTTGGTTTTGGCAGTCTCCCAAGATGTTTCTGTTCAGCTAAACACCAGGTACTTAGCTGCCATTGTGCAAACCTTGCTCCACTGACTTCAGGCTCCATCTTCTCAAAAATTCTGAGGGCAACAGTCAGCTACTGATCTTGGTGACAAGTATAAACCCAGATGGACTTTTGTCAGCCACAATGGAGCTGTTCCAGGTAAACTGTATTTTAATAGATTGGAATCTAGCCTGCTTACTAATTCTTTTTACTGTAGTATTTGTGGAAAGTGGAAAGAGAAAATGAGAGAATTCTTGTCCAAGGAGAAGAGTTTACTTTGTAAAATGTATAAAGGAGATAAGTAACATTTTTTGCCTCAGTTGCAGCACCTCAATGACCTGATGCAGGAAAAAAACAGAATTAATCCCAAAATACACTAATTACCTTCTTCTAAAAAGAGATTTTACTTAAGGACTTTATTTGGTCAGATAAAAATGATTGATCCATAAATTTATGTATTTCTTCCTTTCCCTGCAAAAAAGGTATCAACACACACATGTTAACATAGACTTTCAAGGTATCTGTCTGTCACAGTTTAGAACTGGTACTCCCAGTATTTTATGTACATCTTGAAGCTGCATTTTACACTAAATTTGCTGTCCTTGGAGCATCAAGGCATTTCCAACTACCATGCTGTTCCCCTCAAAGGCCACTTTGCAACATGCAAGCCTGGGAGTCCTGCAACTTGCCACCCTCAGCTCTTCAGTCTTCACTGTTTTGCAGCAGATTTAAATGGGTTGATTTTACTTATTTAGACTTTTTTTTTTTTTACAGCACTTTACTTTTTTACAAGTGTCTTTTGGCTTTCCAAGATGAAATCTGAGCAATTTCTACTGTCTTCTCAAGCTCTGTAGCTCACAATGTGTTACATAGAGCAGTTTTACTTGGTGCATTTGTGTCCTGCTTCATTATTCATAGCATGAATAGTGGTGGTTTTCCCCACTAGTCACATAAACCAGGAACAGGTGTCTGTTAAAATCTGCAAATGTTCTTTCTTAATGAAAATGAAGAATAGCACCTGTTGGGTTACAATTGTGTACTCCTTACCTTCAGATACTTCTTCATACATAAAATACATGTGAACTTGAAGGAATACTAAGTCTGCAGATGGAATGCAGAGAGACCTTGACAAATCAGAGGGCTTGGCAATGACCAGCAGTTGGAAGTTCAACAAGGGCCAGTTCTGGATTCTGCACCTGTGAGGGGACAACCCTGGATGAACAGGCAGAAAGGGGAATGACACGGTGGAGAGCAGCACTGCAGAAATGGACCTGGGAGCCCTGGTCAAGGGCAAGCTGAGCAAGAGTCAGCAGTGCCTTGGCAGCCTGTGGGGCCAACCCTGTCCTGTCCTGGGGTGCATCAGGCACAGCATTGCCAGCCAGGGTGATGGAGGGAATTGTCCTGTTCTGCTCTGCACCAGGGCTGCCTCACCTCGAGTTGCTGGGGCTTTATATTTTGGCAGGTTTGGGGTGCCAAAACATAAAGAAGTAATTAGGGGCAAAGGAGGACTATAAGGATGGTTAAGAGCTTCAAGGGGAAGCAATATGGGCGTGGCTAAGGTCACTTGGTTTGTTCAGCCTGAAGAAGAGAAGAGTGAGGGCAGACCTCATTGTGGTCTTCTACATTCTCATGGGGGTAGGTGGAGGGGCAGGCACTGATACCTTCTCTGTGAGGAACAGTGTCAGGGCTTGAGGAAATGGCTTGAAGCTGTGCCAGGAGAGGTTTAAGCTGGATACGAGGGAAAGATTGGATTTGTGAGTCCCTTCCAACTCAGAATATTCTTTGATCCTACATATTTTTACTGAGTCCTTTATTGTCTCCATCTTTTCCTCACTTGACACTAAGCTCTGAAAACTGGCATTGCCCAGTTTGGAAAGCACTCTAATACTTGGATTCCTTAGTGGTTTCACAGGTGCACAGAAGGAAGACCAGAAAGAAGCTTAAGGAATAGAAAATGGGAAGAGCAAATAGGAAGCCATTGAACTAAAACTGTTTTAAAGTAACTAAATAGTGAAACTAGTAGGTAAGAAATGCCTTCTTCCTGGATCTATTTGTGGCAAGAAAATCCCTGTCTGAAATGGTGGTCTCCTTGGTCTCTCCCCTCTGCCGTTCCCATTGTTGCTCAGATAACAGCTTTGTTGATCATAAGAAGTATCATTCTAAAAGCTTCAACGAGTGCTTCTGCAGCACCACTGATTTTCTATGTACTGCTGTATGTTATGTGGAGTACCAATCTCATGCTAAACCTCATGCATGCCCTAAGGGCAAGAAAAGTTGTATACTTCAGATGCATTTGCAAAAAAAACCAACCAGAAAACTCAGACCCCAGCCCCCCCACTTCTCTCTCAAGATACTAATTTTCCATCAAATACCAGGCAACTCTTGTGTGTGGGCATCTGTATGAAGAAGTGGACATTTACAACGGTGTGTTGTAACTTTTTAATTAATATCATAAACTTCCTTTCTAATGCCAGTGAATTAGACTGCCATTTGGGATTTTTTCAGATAATGAAGCAGAAAAAGGAAATATTACAACACAATGCTGATTTTTTATAGCCCTGGCCAAATGTTTTTTCTTCAGATGCAGTTCTCAGGATGACACATGGTGATGTTGTGCTACAGGAGAAGATCTCTTAGCATTGCTTGGGAAAAAATAGCTCTCTTTTCCCCTTCCTCAGTCTGATCAGGAGCAAAAGGATTCTTTATAAGGAGTGATTTGTAACTACAAGCTCTCATAAGCCATACTTTCCAAATTAGGCAGTCTCACATGAATGATGGAAGAATAGAGGTAGTGCATACATTTTAAATGAGGAAGATTAGGTTTCCTATATATAAAAATCCTGTTCACCTTAGATCTGTAATGACATTTAAGTAACATAGGTGGAAATCAGACCAGGGATTTTGTTTCTCATGCTGTATATGGCATACAATGACAAAAATGTGGAACATTTCCATTCTTGGCAAAGCACATCCACTTAGTGTGATGGAGCCCAGAGCTTCAGACTCTCTTGAATGTGTTTAGGCCTTATAACCAGAAATTAATTGCCTACTGCAGTGGAATGGATTCTTTTCAATAAACACTTCAACACAATTTGAAAGAAATTCTGCTGAACTATAGTGAGTCTTTGTCTAGAGAATGAGTTTTTGGGAAACAGGGAATATATTTCTCAGTCTTTGAGCACAGAACAGTGAATCAGTGTAAAATGACCAGGTTATACCCAGAGCAGACCATGTAGTGCCAGTTCTGAGGATTTTGTGTGTGTGTGTGGCTAAGTTTATGGTGGGTATGTGTTGATGTTGTGTAACCAGTGAGATTGGGTAACCCTGTAACCAAAACAAATTGAATAGGCTGAGCAAACTCAGTTCTCCTGAGTAAGACACCTGAGCTGTAAAACCTCCTGAATGACCCAAGAAGAATGTTAAGAGTAACTCAGAAAAATCAGTATTACCCAGAAAGCTGCTCTATCACTTCCCCTCCTCAGCAGGATAGGGAGGGAGAAAATCAGATGAGAAAAGCCTTGTGGATCAAGACAAAGGCAGTTTAATAATGATGGAGCAAAGGCTGTGCATGGTAGCAAAGGAGAATAAAATATATATTATTTCCATCTCATTAACAGGGTATGTCCGGTCAAGCAGGGCTTCAGAACACAGAGCAGTTGGTCCAGATGACAAACATCTAAAGAACAAATGCTTCCCACGCGTTTCTCTTATCTTTTATTGCTGAACAGATGTCATAGTTTATGGATTATTCCTAGGTCAGTTTGTCTCAGCTGTCCTTGTTGAAGGACATCCTTGAGCGAAGGGCAGCCTTGAGTGAAGGGCATCCTTGATGCTGTGGGAGCCCAGCAGCCAAAACACTGGTATGTCATCAACACGCTTCTAGCTCCAAATATAATGTACAGCATTATCAGGACTGCTGTAGAGAAAATTAAGTTCATCTCCTACAGATCCAATACACAAGCTGGACAGGATACCACAGTGAGACTGGTGGAAGTTTTGTTTGAACTAGTTTTGCTTTTTCCACTCTCCTAGCCTTGTGAAAGAAGAAATCTTTCTGGCAGTTTGGACAAATTAGATTCCTAGAAAGTTCTAAAACTAATCTAAGCCTAAAAAATGAATACACCCTTACAGGAGAGAGAAATTAGCTGTAAATAATGTTTCCTACATATGTTATTTAGAGTAGCACAGGTTTGTAACAGGCTGCAATATAGGGAAGAATGAGTAGATCCATATCCTGGAGTCAAATGTACCACACTGTAATCAAGTGAGCTCTGTTATTTGTCTGAGACTACCTCCAAGAACATGGGAAAAATACTGTGGTAAGTAACTGAAGAAATGTTGTGAAATATGGTGGTATCTGGACCAAATTGCTATCTAGCTGTACAAACTTAATATTGTCCATATGCATGAGCACTGAAATAGTCTCCAAGCAATGCAAATGCAGTCTGCATTCAGCAGAGCAGGACCACAGTATGCACTGTGGGGACCTAGAGCTGTAGAGGAACCTTCTAGCTGGTGCGTGTGTGAGGTCAAGCTAAAACATGCTGATCTCTGGAACTGTCAGTGATCTACATGTTTTTCTGTAGAAATGCTGGAGTACGTGTAAAAAAATGTGTCTGAAATAGCCTGCAAATTACTGTGAAGCAAAATATTTTGTAACCTGAAAATATATGTAGAGGTCCCAATTTAATATTTAACATAGCAGCTTCTCATCTTGTGTCTAAAGCATACTCATTTTGCTCTCTCATGACAGCACAAAGAATTTTTAAGTGAGAATTTTTCTCACTGGGAGCTGTCAAACAAGCCTTAATAAACTGTTAGTTACTCCTTCTCCCACACAGTTACATCCTCAAACATGAGACCCTCTACAATCATGCTGAGCCAAAAAAGTTTGGAAGTCTCACTGGTCTGAATTCATCAACTGCCCTGTGTGCCAACACAGCAAACAAATGCATATTTCAAAGATTTACACTATGTCTTTTTACTCTACTTTCTTTAACCCCAGTAAGCAGAACAGGACCTAGCCTGTCAAAGTTTTTTTCAGATCAATCAGTCTTTTGATGCATAATGTTACCTTCTTGTACCAGTAGTGAATTGCTTTAATGGGAATGAAAGACAGAGCTGCTAATGCCAGTTCTGCTGGTATGGATATGAATAAGGGGCCTTCAGAGCAAGTGGTTACCCATGGGAGGTCAGGAAATAGGGAAGACTGGATGCTAAGGTCATGACAGCAAGGATTTAATGTTTTAATGGGCAGCAGCCAATGCTACACCTGCATGAATATATAAAGCTAAAATTCTCAAAGAAGTAGCAGCATTGAGATGTCTCTCCCAGCACCTCATCTGTTACATCTGCTCTCAATTCCTAAACAGCCAGCCACAGCCAGGAAGACTAAAGTGACTGATTCCATCTAAGCTGTTAGCAGAGACAGGACTGTGATACCTGACCAGTCTGATTATTTGCAGTTCTCTGCACGGGCATAAGGAAAGGTCTTCTGTCTTTCTATATTTATAAGCTTTCTAAGGGTGTTCCCTACAAAAGTATCACAGATTGCAGTGGTTTATTTCTGGTGAGCAATGATCTCATTATCCCAGCAGAGGGAAATCTGGAGACATTGTCAAAGCAGACTGCGTTTTACAGAAGTAAAACCCTCTTGATGTCATAAATATGCCAGAATTAGCTAGTGAATGCCTTCCTTTTTAATTATATGACTGCAGAAAATGATTAGCTGATGTTATTGCTTAGTATGCATTAGGAAATGTTCGTTTTTATGCTGCACTTTCAAGAGTAGCATCTGGAGCCCTAAACTCATTATTGGTGTCACTTGACTTCCTATAAAAATTACATATGTTTTTGTAAGTTATTCAAATTTCTAAGTTATAGATAGAAGTGTGATATAGTATTTGGGATTTTTTTCCTTCTTCTTTACCTATTTTTCATGTGCCAAAAGAAGAGAACAGATCTTCACAACAAATAAAGAAGTTATGCTTTAATATATTAAAAGCATCAGGTTTTATAGAAAGGAATATATATTAGTGAAAACTCTTCTGTTGCTTAATAGAAAGTTATGTTGTGGAAAAAAAGGTGGGTTTTCCCTTTTTTTTTTCTCTCTGAAGTTTTCATCTGCTGCAGAAACAAGAGAAAATATAATAGTATCTCCAAAAGGGAATTCTGCTGACCTACCTATGGTGGACAGTAACAGGAACTTCAGATGCCTGAGAAATGTATAAGTGACAAAAGTCTCTAATGTAAAGATAATCATTGAGAAAAAAAGATTCCTGATTAGTCATGAGAGTGAGAAAGAATAATTACTTGATTATTACTATTGAATGTATTGAAACTGGAACAGAACCACAACTGAGTGGCTTACAATAAATTTGATCTCATTGGTCTAAAGGAAAAGTCTTGCAAAAACTACACAGTGCCAAGTTAGAATTATTCTGAAGTGATAGGAAATAAAATATTTGCAGAAACAACCAACTACAGACTCCTACTCAATTTACTGAGCAAGTCTCCTTGGCCTTCTAGGCAAGTTCTTACCACTAAACTAGACTTGGACTCCAGAATTTGAAATCTCATTTTAAAACTACTAGTTCTGAAAAGGAAAAATAAACATGTCAGAAATGGAACCAGATGCACACTGCTACTTGAAGCTCAAGAATGCTTACTCACCATCACAAGGAACTTCAAATTTCTCTTCCTTCCTCAAGTCTTCCCCACAGACTGTTGACCACAGCACAAACATATATATCTTCTCCCTATTCTCCCCAGTTCATAATATGAGCTAAGGTCATCAGCAGTTTATACATGTCAGGCTGGAAGCAGTAGTAGGACAGTAAAGAATATGCCATCCTCACTGTAGAAGTGATGGGTCCATGGATGGCCAACTCCAGAGCAAAGCTACTGTTTTTTATTTGCTTATTTAAGAGTTAATTTTAACCTTAAATTCCAGTTCCTTGGTTTTGTCAATTGTGGCTTTAGAAGCAGTCTCACCAACTTCACAACCACCAAAACTGGGGGAGAACATGATAGGGGGAAGATGCCAGGGGACAGGGAGGCAGGAACTGCTGGCTTTAGTTTTGCAAGGAAGCAAAACTTTGACGGAGCAAACTTTGCTCTGTCACCGTAGCCAGCAGCAGGGCAGGGGACAATGTTGATTGTGAGGAACAGGAGGTGCTTCTATGCTTGCAGATGAGCCTAGTGCAAATACAGTTTAATAAAGTCTGTCTAGACAGCATGTGAAATCCATAATTTGTGTCAAGGATGAACTGTCCCAGCAGTCTATAGCAATTTGTGTCACTAGTCAGCTGTTCTGCAGAATACCTTGGTAGTCTTCCTAGCCCCATTCACAAGTGCCTTCTAGGTGTTAAACTAGAATATTGAATTCAGAAACTGTGTGTTTGAACACCATCTTTAGGATTTCAATGTTAAACTCCTCATCATCGGTACATAAATCTGCACTGACCTAAAGATAAAGATATATATGTGTTTCATATAGATATATAAAACACACTGAAAAATCATACCACTGTATTCTAATTTTTTAAAAAGAGAGGAAAAAAGAGCAACTTGATTTTTAGAAGCATCTGAACTTCTATAATGGTGGAATGACTTTTAATTTTCTTAAGCAAGTTGACTTTACTCCTGAGACCTTAAGCCCTGGTCAACACAGAAAAGCTTTGTTACAGGGTCCTCTGCCAGATTCCTATAACCTGTGTATCTGGGAAGTTTGTCTGTTGTGTCAAAGCTGAGGTGCTTTTACAGAGAGATGCCCTTTTCCTGGGACTTGTTATCTGGCCTGCATAGCAGGGCATACTACATTGTGCTTATATATAATCGAGGATAAACACAAGAAATTCCTGACCTTGCATATATGTCAACTAGACATATTGGCCTTTTTAATTGCTGCTTCACACTGTATAGGTGATGAAGGTGTCACGTTCTATGCAAATACTCATGAGAAAAAATCCCATTTCTGCGTCACCTAGAAACAGCTAACCATGAAATTATCAAAAAATGGGTTACAGGTGAGTCAGGGGAAGAGGAGGATTTTACACCTGCTGAGCAAACCATTGCCAGGCTAAGTCAGTATTTGTCAATTTATTTTGTCGGTGGCTAAGTATTTAGGATATAATAGTGCTTATCCCACATTTGTTGACAGGAAACAATCTTATCATGTGGAAGTACTACAAAAATTAACCAGGATGTGCAGTTTAAGATACAATAGATAGATAACAGGCCTTCCTAACTCACAGTACAGCCCAGAGTTTTGATTTGTCTCTACAAGGAATGAGTGTTAGATGTGTTAGCACTAACACTATATGTGGTCCCACAAGATAAGTCTTTACTGTCTTGGACAAAGCCTCTACTTGATCAGCATTACAAACCTATCTGCAAGTGGTAGGTCAACAGGTTAATTGGAAATTTGTGACTGGTTTGACAATCCAGGAAAACTGAAGTAACGTCTCACAGGTTTGTATTTGTAAGACACAAGTATGTTGAGGTCAGTAAGTCAAAGGCCTTACAGAAACATCCCCAAATTTTTTCAATTCCCGTGTCAGCAGAGCACTCTTACTATTTAGTATTTTGAGATTTACTGCCAGCAGGAAACTTCTAATGCAAAAACCCCTGGGGCTTGTGACTGTATAATTCTAAACAGTGTAACAATATATTTTGTAGCTTTTATCACTCTGGTGCCTGAGGCTGACAAACTGCAGTTCTGTGAGGTTTACTTCCTCAGAATGATTTAGGAGAGGGTATTTGAGTAGCAGAGATGTTCAGAAACCACAAAGAGAGTGAGTGATCTGTGTCAAAAAAGAGAACTGAAAGTAAAGGTGTTTGCTTGGACAGATATCTCATTCTGTTGCTTTCCTCCTGCTGCTGCTTCTCTTTTCCCATGCAAAGCAACAGGCTCCTTCTGCACAGTGATTTGCTGCTTCTGTAGCTCTCCCATTGTTTTTGGCATATCTTTTCCAGCTGTTGCTTGGCAAGAGCCTTCCTGTCACCCTGTCAGCGTCTCAGTCTCCAGTGGAATGTTTGAAATGTGTGTGCTTTTGGAAAGGCATATATAATGATGGTCCAGGCAGTCCTTTGATGGTAGCTTCAGGCAAAAAAAGGACAGTGTGACTAATACCAAGTCCACATTTTGTGCTCTTACTATACATCACAGAACACAGTAATGCTTTCAAAATTTCTTATCTCTTTCACTAAAAAATTATATTTTGATTTCACTTATAAGATTACAGATGTTATTTTTCAAAACTGCAAAATATAGTTTAAGCCTTTTTCTTTAAATTTATCTTCCTTATTCTGCAGGGATTATTAACTGTGGTTGTCTTTAACACCATGAGGCAGATACCATAAATTGTTAGGGGACTAAATATATTCATGTTGAGGCGCAAAATTTCCCTCTTTGTTTCCAAGCTTCCTGCCTCATGCTAGGCCAGATTCTTTAATCAAGAAGTGCAAAGGAGTCAAAAAACCCTTGTGGTCCAAAGACAAACTGATGCTCTAGGTCAGATGCTTTTTAAATCTGCATTTACACTTCCTTTAAAAACTTACCCAGTTTTCTGTCTGTAGAATTTCTCTGTTTCGGAGCAATAGTCACATGAGAAATTGTTTCCAGTACATGTTCCATGCTGTGACATACCTTATTTTCCAATAACTCTACATAGAAGAGGTAATTCTTGCTACCTGCTGAACTTGCTCTGTAGCTTTGGGCTGTTTGGAGTAAATCTGTTTCCTGTCCCCTCCTTAATACTCCATTAAATCATCAGCTCTGCTAGTTCTTAGATGTATCATATTTGGTTAGCAAAACGGAAAACAGATTTAATTCTGTTGTATAATATTTCCTTGGATATGGTCTGTGTATGGAGAAAAAAAGGATCTGCTGCCTTCACTATCAGAAACTTTTGCTCAGGGCAATTAAAAAATCTATTGTCAAAAATCATATCTCATTTCTTGAAAGACAATAAATGTGGGTAACAAGAGTGAATGGCTGTTGAGTGAAACATATTTAATTTCCCCATTTCAATTTTCCATGCTAAAATTTAGTGCTCAATTTTTAATAGTTCTGCTGGGAATTCACAGTAAGGAAGGACACATTTTGGTGGGACAATGTCATTATTCCATCACTGGTGAGCATGATCTTAGGCCAGAATATTGATATCTTTATCCATAAGATAAAAAACTCCATTATTGCTTAGATTCTCTGATCCATATCTTTTTAAATATTTTACTACAACATAGGAACCAGACCCCCAGAGAGCTGGTTCCTCATATTTTCTTTCTTCATCAAATGCCACAGGGTCAATTCCTGCTAATAATGCAACGAATCTCATTATTTAATTTATCTCCAGATTTATAACAGTTTTTGTGATGTTCATAAAATGCACATTTTTCAGTAGCTTCTGAATTTTGTCTAATAAAATTATAGAACAAATTGTCTGGCTTGAGGTGTTTTGTTTTGGTTTCATTTAGGGTCTTTTGTTTGTTTGTTTTCGCTTTTTCCTTTCTAATCTTATAGATTTGAGAGAAAACTGCTGCACTGAAAATGCAACACTTGTGAATTACCTAATATACTGCTTTGGAACAAATTATTATGATATCCATGACCTTTTTTCCCTTGCTAAGTTGCTAAAGATTTTCCTGACAAATCTGAAATGAGTACATTTCTGCATGTATTTGTGTACTGTCAGACATCTATTTGAAAATATGGAGAAGCTTGTGTTTCAGCAACCTACTCAGTGTGCTTTCATCTAGCATTTTTTACAGGCATGGAAAATATCTCTTTGCATACATGAGAGTAATTAAATCTCTTGTTTGCAGTAGCACTTTTTGCTGACTGAGAGGTCCAGCATTAGGCAGGCTTGCTTCAGCCCATTAAAAACTTGCCAGTCAACAGAACAGCTGACTTAAGGTACTAAACAAATAAAACCTTTACTAAGTGAATGTTTTTTCTGCCTTTCAGTACATATACTCCATTATTTGAGTAAAAGCTACATACGACTGTTTATTGAGCCTTTCTTCAGCCTTAGGACTTGGGCTCATGAAATATCAGTTTCCCTCCTTTAGTCTTCTTCTAGAAGAAACTCCTTACTGACACAGTTTGCTCATAGATGGCTCTACCTGAGCTAGGCAAAAATCACTTTTTTCTTTAGCAAAGGGATGGGAAGGGCAGAAATGCTTTGGTGCCTCTGAACAAGAGAAACGTGACACACTGGATCTCTTGATATAGTAAGGGGACAAGTAAGAAGAAAAAGTAGATTTGGCTTGTTTGCTATGAGGTTATTCTAACACCATAGTGTAGTAAAATAAGGAAATAAAATATAAGGAAATTATTAGTGGAATATACATCAGATCTACCAGATACAAGCAGATAATACACTTTTGAAGAAGGCAGATTATTTTCAGATGAGAAAGCACATTGGAATTAACATTCCCTCATCTAACTCCTACTTTTTTAGTAGCTTTCTTCTAAGGAATGTTTTTTCATTGGGAAGGATTCCCAAGAGCTATTTCTAGGAGAAATGATAGAGAAACCATTGTGATTTTCCTTTAAACTTACATTTAATTACATCAGATGCCACCTACAATGTACTAAGCCATCTCACTGGTATTTCTTTCATTACACTAAGTTGGCTTATGGAAAAAAAGAGAACTAGATTAATACCAGTTCAAAGCTTGAACTGGCACACCTATCACCAGAGAAAAAGCTATGGTGATGTTAAAGTTATTCATCCAGCAATTACTGTTCACTGTGGGCATCGCTTATATTCTGTAATAGAATGGAAAGGGAGCACAAAGGCTTTATATTTCACATGTTTTTAGGACTGGGGAAAGAAAATCACAAATTTCTGCATAAATACTTCCCAAATCAGCCTGTTATCTCCTTCACAGGAAATTATGCCACAACCTGAAGGCACTCAATTTTTTGGGGTTGAGAAAGGGAAATTCCTTGTATTTTTGATCTGACTCCCAAAAGTTATGTCTTATCTTTTGTTTTGTTAGTTCAGATTTCCCTGGAGAGCTTTCACTGACTATACTGACTATTCAGAGCCTATTGAAAATAGTGTTGTCAGACAAAGCTGGAGCCTCTAGGCATGATCCTAATAAAAAAAAAAATCCAAATTCATTACATGAATGAATTTGTAGATATCCTAAGGCCCTTGTTTTCCCTTGAAAGTCATTTTAAGTATATTAATTATTTAACAAGCATGACATTGCAGATGTAGTCTGAAGACTGCTGCTAATACACTTCTCTGTCCCATTGGTTGCTGCCTGTCCTTGAGGGAATGTATGCACTATTCATGCTTGTGAGTCAGGATGGCAACCTACTCTTCTGACATTGTTTGAAAGTTTAGTTGGCTTGAGCAGTTAATGAAGATTTATAGTTGAGCATAGACTTTAGAAATGTACCAACCCCATTATTAGCTGGGGACACTATGCTCTTGTATTTTGGGTTTGCTTCTAAGTGGAAAGGAGGAGTGGAAAAACACAGAAGAGGTCAGAATGACCTGACCTGACTCAGTTCCTCTCAATGTTTGTCCTACATTTCTTCCTCCACAGTCCCCAAAAATGTCAACAAGAAACAGTCTCCAAGTTTTACTTCAAAATAACTGTCCCTTCTCAATCTGCTGTTAATTTAAAGCCAATATTACAGTATTCATGCTTGCATGTGGCAGTGATTTACTTAATTTATCACAGTAAGATTGACAACTATCTTTATAGATATTTGTTAAAACAGATATATAGCCTGAAAGTGTAAAAAAAAAAACAAAAAAAAACAAAAAAAAACCCCAACAGCTACTAAGGAAAGGAAAAAGCAAACCAAAACAAAATTACACTTTTCACATTCTTGGGAGGCACTTATTTTTCTGACTCTCTGGCTGCTATTTTGACATAGCTCGACTTTTCTGTCAGCATATTCTTGCAAAAACATCACAAAAGGTGTGCAACACTTTCAGAAGTGCCTGTAATTAGAGTTCACTGTTTATGGAAGCACCAACAGCTGAGAGGGTATGTGGATCACATGCATTTCTTTCTTACTGCATTTACTGATATGAGTCATGGAAAATAAATGAATGGGAGCTCCAGCATGTTTTCCAAAACTGCAGCAGCTAAGTTCCTTTTGGTAGCAATTGCTTGCTTACATATGCATATAGACAGATTACATATCCATAGACAGATTAATTTTGATCTACTTAAATGCAAAGGTAGAATATCTTGTTAAAGAGAGAGAGCCCACATGGAGTAATACCAAATATAGGTGCCTTGTGTGTCTCATCAGCTACTGGACGATGAGTGTAAGCTCTTCACCAAGCTGTTCAATCCTGGCTCATCATGACAAAACTATTTTAAAAGAGTTCACCCATATACAAATGACAGAAAAGAAATGAGAGAAGCCTGACTATCCCTGATGGCATTTGCCCATTGTTACTTCCTTTTATATAGGTTTTAATTGTGAAGGTCGGAAATTTCTGTTGTTAGTTGCTACAGGTTGCATTTAGTCCCTGTTTTCTCTTAGCTGGCATCAGGCTCCACACAACCCTCAGCCTCACAGCTGAGTTCACAGCTGTCCTGTGATCCTTTGAGGCTACATTGTGCCTCATTTATTCATTCTTATGAGAGATACTGCTGGAGTGCTGTTTCCTCATCCCTAGTAAAACTCTTACCTAAGGAATCAAAATCACAAAAAGAAAATACAGGAAAATAATTAACTTGATACTTAGGAGGTTGTTTTCTAACAGGCACATTCCCTTCACTACTGCCTGCAGAAGAGGTCAGCAGGGGTTGAGGAAATCACCACATTTTGCAGAGCATACTTGAAGTACAAGTGCAAAAGCACTATCTACAGTGCTATTGCTTTGTCAGTCCCCGTACTCTGTCATGGATTTGGGAACTCTTAACATTAAAACTTCCTTGCATCTTTCCTCAAGTGTATAACCACTTCTTAAGTACTCAAGAAAAGCTCATAGATTGAGTATGGGTAATCAAGGCACCCTTAAGTTTCCACCCCAATATACACCACTTCTAAGACCTGCCAGCCTGAGGAAGCTCCCTTACAGTAGATGGGACCCAAGAGAAGCTTACTCAAAGGAGATAATGATCTGTAGAAATAACACTAGCATCAGGGGGGGTGAGGACATGTTTCACCAGAGACTGAAGTGTTCTAGTAGCTGAAATATTTCTCTGCAGAGCAGTTTTTGCCAAATGCTTCATTACTATAATGAAGAACCTTAATTATATGAGCAAGAGTTAAAGCTGGTAGCTTATCACACTTATGGGACAGTGTACCTATTATTGTAGTTCCAGATGTGTTGTTCATATGCTCTTCTCCTTCTCTCCCCTGCTATTTTTTTCCTCTTTTTTTTCTATGTCAAAGGTTGAGAAAATAGAGTTGTGCTTTGCACTGTCCTTTTGTGGTCATGCACAGAGGAACTGGACAAAGGGACACACACCACAAGGTTATGCAACACCACCTGAATAAAATAGGGCAAAAGAGAGCAAACAGAAAATCACCATGAATAGCACGTGGACAAAAAAAGTAAGGGGACTATCACAGCAGAGAGACAAGGCACAAAGAGCACAAGGTAACAGCAGTAGCAGACTACCAAGAGCTGTGGCCACTGGGTCAGATCTGGGAGAAGAGGAGTCTTGAGAAAGTGGCTCCTTCTGGTGCTGCTGACCCAAGCTCAGAGCTCCTATTCAGACTACAGCACAGCTTAAAAAATGCTCCTGTTCTGGTGCTTTTGTTCAAGCCTCTTCAGTCACATTTTGTTCAATGCAGCTTGCGGAGAAGATTGAACTTTTTTTATCAGTGTATGAGGAATCTGGGAACAAGTGGAGGTTGGGGGAGAAACCAATTGCTGCACAGATGTCTTGAAGATTTTCATGCTACAGACTGGCACGAGACAATGGGTTTTATAGGTAAATAAAATGCATGTGTGACAATTTTCATGCCCTATACTTGCAGCATACCTTGCTCTGATTATTATATTACAGAGTGCTAACTTTTTTTTTCTTCACTGCAGGGAGTACAGGCCCTATCTGTGTGATACATGTACCTGACACCTTCTAAAAATCCAAGGTGTGGAGTGAAGGGAGGGGAAAATTGGGCTATGTGTGCTCCAAATTGATGGAGCAATGTACCCAGCAGTCATGCTGCCACTATTTTCAGTGTGCAGGAAACAGCCAAGATAGCATAGCTGCATGAAGCACAGAGCAGCTATTCCCTTTGTAGCTGAACAGAATAATACCTTCAATGTAAATGGCTTCCTCAAGAATTGCAACAATGCCCTGTAGATTGCCTAGGCAGCTTTAACATCTGCTCTCAAAATACTTCATGTGTCTGCAGAGCTGGTTTCTTATCCTAAGTGACAATTTGGAGAAGCATGTATATGAGCTTTGCTGTTGCACAAAGTGTATATTCCCAAGGCTGCGGGATGGGAAACTTTCTTTTCCTGGTGTTGGCAGGGAACTTCTATGTGTAGTGCTAGAAAGAAACCAGCTTGTCCTCATGGAGCAGCATTTCAAGGCAAAGCAAATCCAGAGGCCCAGAGTGGGAAACACTCATTTGCTTCAGCCATTCCCTAGTGGAGAGAGACTGGAGCCTTCCCAAGGGAAATGGCAGTATCAGAGCAGCACAAGGCCCTTGGGATTACTGCAGACAAGATGTGCTCTCTGTGGAGCTCACTCCTTATGCTTTGAGCTGTTCATGCATGTTGGTCCTGCATATCCTACATTGCTAGGATCAGCTTTCGAACAGGAAAGATGCAGTGGGATGTGAGAACAAAGCACTGCAGGAAGACCTGAATGAAGCTGGAAGGCTAGTTGTGCTCTCTTCCTACTTAGTAACATCTCATGTAACTGCTCTCACAAGCAGCTTAGAGCCAATGAAGCTTTGAAAACCAATCCCAGGCTGTAGCATGACCTGAGAACCAGGCATGCTTATGCATGTACTGCTTTGTCCTGTGTACACTCTTCTTGTACAGCATGTTTCAAAACCAGTATATTTCCTATCTAGTTCAGAATTGCCTTTATTCCACCTAGACAGAATAAAGGTAGTTACACAAAGAGCTCTCTGAATTTTATCTATAGGGAAGTAATGGAGATGAAAGATTCAAAAACTAACAATGGTTTCAATAGTGCTTGCCAGGTCAGTTGCTTGCCAGGTCTAAGATGAAACAAGAGATCAAGAATTCAGCCAGACTTGTTGGAAAATGATAGTATCATAGTTCGAATAATGCATTTTCTTCTGCCTCATCCATATTTTTGTGCTAACTAGGGCTTATTTCTGAGAGCCAAATACAGCAGAAAATGCAATTAACATTTTTTTTGGTCGTGCACATATTTATTAGAACTTGTTCATCTCTTGCTGTGGCGGGGGAGGAAAAAGCACTGTCTCTAGTTATTTCTTTGGTTTGATCCTCAGAGATTTGGGACAGTCTTAAGTGACATGCAGAGAAGCTTTTGTATTTCTGAGGTGGTAAGTATCTTAGGGCAGTAAAATGTTTCTTTTCAGTGTGTCTGGTGGCAAATGGGTAGTCTCTGGGCGGAACTGGTACTAAAATAGCTGGTGAAAAGGCTCATAGCTAGAAGTGAGGAGAGACAGTGCAACAGGAGGTAAGGTTGCCAGCAGAAAGCCACTGGCAGTGCCAGTTAGGATTTTCACCTTTAGATGAAGCAAAAGATTAGAGCAGACAGTAGTATGGCACATATGGCATTGTGTCAAACAAGCAACTGTTTTACCCTTTAGAAGGGAACTTTGCTGCCTTTTTTGCCTTTCCTTTGAGCTGAGGGTTCTGTGAGCATCATCACAGAGCTAATCATAGTGGGTGCTAAATTCTGCTGCTGAAAGGCATGGCCTTGAGAGAGAGGAAGAGGGCCTTGAAGTGCAGATGGACTCACAGCAGGAGTCCAGGTCTCAACACAGCTCAACCAAACCACCCACTGTAAGCTGATTTGTAGTGAAAGTTTATCAAGTGTTTGGGATCTAGTGGATTATGTCACACTGGGGTTTTTCTTAATTTACATGATTTTTCAGGAATTTAGACCATTTTAAGACAGATAACCAAATGCTCAGTGAAAAATGGGGTTGCCCTGCGTGAGACAAGTGTCCATGAAGCTGCAGAGTATTCTGCAATGGCAAGAAAGCGAAGTCAATGGGGAGAAAAAAGCATATAGGGTTTTATTATCCTGGTCTTGATCCATGTGTTTCTATTATTCTCTTGGAATGAGAGACCTATATACCAACCACGTCAATGTGCTTCTCACCTGTTCATGGTGCCTTCTTCCAGAAAGACATGCAGAGGACCTAGGGCAGCAGCACACCACAGAGACTTACATGGTGACTCCCACCACCACTTGCAGTATGCCAGAGGACCTCTGAACCCTTGAGGCTCTGCACCAGTTAAAATCACCATTATACTCTCAGAGGTAGGTCACCTGTTAATATGAATTTTGGTAGCAAACATCTTACACCACCTGTTCCATGCAGTGTTGTGAAGAAAATGAAGCTTAGCACTGACCAGTTCACCTTGTCCAAAAGAGGATAATGTCTGCCCACCATACTTTCCAAACAAACTCTCAGGTATAAAGGAGAGCTTAACAATAGGGGTGTATTGGGGTTGTTTGGTTTATGCAGCAAGGTTTTGCTAGAAGGGAGGACTGCAGGATTGGCTTCTGTGAGGTGATGCCAGAAGCTGCTCCCAACAGACAGTGCCAGTTCCAGATGGCTCTCAGATGCAACCACTGCTGGCCAAAGCTGAGTCCATCAGGAACACTGGTAGCAACTATGTGATGGTATAATTAGGAAAGAGTAAAAAAACCCCACTGTGCAACAACAGCTGGGAGAGAGGAATGAAAATATGTGAGTGAAAGAACTCTGCAAACAGCAAGGTCAGTGAAGAAGGTGGGGAATGAGGTGCTGCAGGCACCAGAGCAGAGATACTGCTGCCCTACTGCTCCAGGCAAAGACTATAATAAGGCAGGCTGTCCCCCTGCAGGCTGTCCCCCTGAGGATGGAGCAGGTATCAACTGTAGCTTGTGGAAGACCCCATGCCAGAGCTGCCCGAAGGATGCTGTAACTCTGTGGAAAGCCCATGCAGAAGCAGAGCCTTCTCAGGACCTGTGGCACCATGGGGGACCACACTGAAGCAGTCTGCTCCTGAAGCACTGCCCCCGCTGGAAGGGATCCAAGCAGGAATAGTTCTCACAGAGCTGCAGCCTGTGAGGAGGATCCATGTTGGAGAAGTTCATGGAGGACTGTCTCTTGTTAGAGGGACCACTAACTGGAGCAGGAGAAGACTGTGAGAATTCATCTTGCTGAGATAGAGGGAGCAGCAGAGACATATGATTTAATAACCTCATTACCTGTCCCCCTCTGCCACTCCAGGGGAGGAGATGGAGAATCTGAAGTGAAACTAAGCCTGGGAAAAAGACTTAGCTAAATTAAACTGATTTCCCCTGAAACTGAGCCTGTTTTGCCTGTGATGGTAATTGC
Organism: Urocynchramus pylzowi; assembly: GCA_013397555.1. Classification (NCBI taxonomy): domain Eukaryota; kingdom Metazoa; phylum Chordata; class Aves; order Passeriformes; family Fringillidae; genus Urocynchramus; species Urocynchramus pylzowi. The sequence goes on from VZRH01001413.1 coordinate 1,533,266, forward strand.
TGATGATCCTTCCTTGACCCTCTCTTGATCCATGAGCTTTTTGTTACATTTTCTTTCCACTGCCCAGCTGAGGAGGGGAAGGATAGAGCACCTTTGGTGGGCACCTGATGTCCAGCCAGGGTCAACCTACCACAGCTGGCAAACTGACACAAGGGTCAAAAGTAGAGAGAATGGAGCTGGACAATATAACTGTTCTTCAGTGTAATGATTCCTCAGACTACATGCCACAGTGAGAAAACCTAATGGGGAAATCGGGGTCTGACAAGACTCCTGCAACAGTAAAAGTATTTCAGTTCATCAGCAGATATCACTATGTCTTTCCCCTTAGTCACTTCTGCATCAAACCCATCACTGCTCCTCCTGAAGGCAGCTGCTGCAATTCAAGTTCAGTTTCCAGTTTCCTATGAGATTGAAAAAATTAATTTCATTGAGCCTGCCATCATCTTTGAGTCCTGAAGCTGACAGTTGTGTCATCTGAGACTTTCCAGATTGCCATTTGTCAGTCCAGAAGGACCAGGTGTCTCTCCCAAAAGGGTTCCTTCCTTCAGGAACCAGGTCTGGCATCACTCCAAAGACTTTTCCCATTTTCCTCTATCTAGACACTTTTACCTGGCCAAAGAAAGTGGAACCTGGAAGTGCAGTAGCTGCTGTATTTTCCTTTTTTCACTCTCAAAAACTGCTGCCAAGGTTGGCTTGTATTTGTGGGCTTTTATTTTGAGACCTGTGCTCAGCCTCAAAGCAGCTGGACAGCTTCAGTGTGGGTCTGGCTTTTTGGTGAACTGCTGATTCTGCAACACACGCCTTTTAGTGTACTTTCACCTCCAGGCAGGCTGGGATTTTTCTGTTGCTTCCCATACCACATGAATGCAAACATCAAACCCACTTGCTGATTAAGGACTCTCAAACAATCAAAATCAATATTGAAGCATTTAGCTCCAAGGAGTACATGGTGCCATGTTCACAAAAGCATTTCTCAATTAATCACACTCTCTGTAAGGAAAACAGGTGGTATGTTTTTCACACCTCTGTTCTCAGAGATAAGAAGTGAAGATGGTATTACATCAGTGACAATGTTGTGCCATTGGGGCTGACTAAGAGGATGTCTTAGTGTTGTAAACAACTTCTCTGACGATCATACGCAGGCATAGAGTCAGAAATATTTGTCAAAACCATGCAAAGTTGCATGAGAGAGAGCTCTGAGTCTTGCAAAGACCTGGTGATATACTGTGACATTGTGTTTGAGCAAAATGCCAGATGAGCAGCCCTTGTGGACAAGAGCTCTCAGTTGCAGCAGTCATGACTGTGACAGCCACCCTTCTGCTCTTCTTCCCTCTCTCCGTGGATGCATTGCTTATAGGAACCAGAAGTTTCCAGTATAGGAAAAACAAGTATCCCAACTACCTGTGTAAGTTCCTGAGACTTGTCCCTATGTTGCTGGTGTTGCTTTCATTGTGTCAAGATGTCAGTAACAGGACTGTCTCTGCAGAAGCTTGGCAGAGGACAGATCTTGTTCTGTGTCCATCAAATTAATAACTGAGATAGTTATCACTAAAAGCTGTATCTAAAGCTGTATTAGAACTGGAAGTTTCTTTCTTTTTTTACCACATGATTCTAAGTGTTCTTACTGACATAAATGAACAAAGTAAATGTAAGTTGCAGTGACCTCTGGTAAGAAAAGTTGTCCTATCCTGGCTTAGTTCCTGCAGTCCTTGTTTAAATAAATCTTGTTATTACAACAAATGAGGTTTTTTGACAAGAATGCTGTGACCCTTTTTACTTTTCTCAGAGGATATATTTTTTCTTATGTGATGGTAATTGCTTGAAGCAGCAGAGAACTCTCTTGTTACCCTGCTGCTTCTGCAGGACTCTTATCTTTCTGACTACAGAACACAGGCAAGGGACAAGGCAATCAGTTTATAGAAAAAAATGGCTGGTTTTATATAATTATTACTAAAAAAAAATAGATGAGTTTTTATTTTTCAAAGTGTCTATTATGCCCTGTGCGCTTGTGTATCTCACCAGGAAGCTCTGAAGTAACCTTACAATAAGTATTACTGATGAAATGAGGGTAAGGCATGGGATGCCAGTCATTTGATGCTATGTTACAAAAGCAGTGCTGTTACTCTTTAGAAGGTTTTAATCCCCAAACAAATTTCAAACCACTGCTGATGCTACTGGTTTAGGAGCATGTAGATATTTAGGGGCAGTGTTCCTGTTTGCTGTTTCAAGTCTCACTTAAATTCATTAGCTCTGGCTGCATATTCCTGACAATCCATTGAGATACAGCCATCATGCCATTTATGGTGGGAGAATTAAAACACTCCTCAGGTGTGAAACAAAAAGCAGCAACACACAAAGTCTTCAGAAATAGTTCTCAGGATCCCCAAAACCTTAAGCAGTACACAGTGAAGGAATAAAAATGCAGATGATGTGGTGTACCTGAAATTTGAGCAAAAGGTTGTGCAGAGGAAAAAGCAAAGCATTGAAAACCTGAACCATGGAAAAGTATTCTTAGTTCTGTAAAATCCTCTAAACTCTTTGCAGCCTTCTGATTCTGGATTCTCTTGGTCTGATGAGAAAAGGTCATTCTCATTTGCAGGTTCATTCATGGTCAGAGGACTGGACTGTAGATTTCTTAACTGGGAAATAGTTCAGTGTGCTGTGAAACTGGCTTTACCATGAGACAATAAGGAATCTAAAGCAGTTGCCCATCCAGAAAGGCCAGTGCCCACTTCTTAATTCCCTAAATATTTATTAAAACTTTTGTTTTAATAATGAATGTGAGCATCAATATTGCAAATAATGGGGCAAGGCAGGGAAAGGTTATGGGTCCTGTGGCATGGTTTGTTGGACAGGGCTGTGGAAATTTCTTACTTAAAGAGCTTAAATTTAGAAGGCATGTCTGTTCCCTGGAGAACTTTTCATCATGGGTGTGGATAGCTTTCCTCAGTGAGAAAGCTATTCAAATGAGCAGCTGCACATACTTGATCACAGTTTTCCAAGCAGTGACAGTTCTGATTATTGTATTGATAATAGCCAGCTCCAGTGGCCCTTCCATGAGCTGACTCTGCTGGCATAACCCTGCTATATGGGGGCAGGGAGCAGGAGGACCTGACTTTCTTCGCAGTGAACCAAGTGAAAACGTGAAAATTCTCTTTCTTAGAAAATGTGATTTGAAAAGGATTTTCTTAGTGCAGTACTGTGCCAATTTGCCCTTGGAAAGACAGCAGTGCAGCCCAGGAATGTGATGTAAATGCCTCAGTGTGTGGGGAGGCTGGAGGAGTCTGGGCTGCCTCAGCTGCTGTGGCAGCACGTGTTGGCTGACCCTGCAGGCCCACTGAGCTGGGGGCACGGCACTTGCGTCAGGCTTTACCTGCGGCAAGCACTGACAAAAATAGCTGCAAGTCCCTTGCGCCAAATGGCTTTGGCACTTTGGCTTGGGATATCATGTCTGTCCTATCAGTGCCATGCTGGCCTCCATATTGCTGTGGGATGGATGTTTGAAGTGCTGCTCCAAAAAGGAGGACTCTCAGACAGCAGCTGAGAAGTGCCTGATGCTCTCAGAAATTGCTAGGCACTCTTAGAGACATAATTATTATTTCTCCTTACAGCATGTACATTGTGGACAGTATGGGCCATTGCATCTACATAGATCTACATAGATCTACATAGAAAGTTTTAATTTTGCTCTACAAGATTATGCAAATGTGTTGTAAAAGGCTGAAAATCCTACTTAAAATTGTTTCAGTAAGCAGTCATCTTCATACAACTTCACAGTTCAAGGTTTTATAAAGCTGTTGTTTTAGCCACAGTATTTCCTTCTGTCATGTATTTCCAGTGCTCTGGTTGTGATTCAGAGTATAAGCAAGGAAGCTCTTAAAATCATGGCATGGCAATTTAATTCCTTCCATGGACTGGGCTGGGTGCATTTTGGCAGTCTCTGAGGAAAACTGCATCTGTGCAATTGCAGTTAGATGTAAGCAGATAGAAGTGGGTGGTTCCAGTAAATAAAACTAAATAGTGGGACTTGAATCTACAGCAGTAGGTCCAAGTATCATCTTGACTTTGTCCAGGTCCAGTAAATGAGTCTGGAAACAGACTTCTGAGTAAGGTTTTGAAGAGATGTGAAGCTACATGGCCATCTGTTCACTATCCTATGTATGTTCACAGTAAGAAAAATAGTTTACATTTAATACGTACTTTGGAAATTGTCAAAAAGATTCTCATTTCCCAGGTCTGTTCCCCACGCAGCCCTGTTGCCCTGCACTGCTCTACTGCCTGTTCTGACAGATCCTGATTATGCCAGCTGGAAACCAAACAAGTATTGCAACTTACAGAAAGAGTAATTGTCTTGGAACCTACTAGCTAAAATAGTGAAAAATTAATAAACCTTGCTGCACTGGGTTCTGGTTTTTGCAGCTGTTGCCAATAGCTTCTTCTTGAAAAGGATGCCATGGAGAATATATACAGTGCTTGGTCATCTATCAAAGTATAGCCTTTTCCCCCACTTATTCTTCCTTCTTTTCATTCACTCATAATTTATATTTGCCCTCCCTGCTGTCCTCCATCCCTACAAACCCAATACTGCTTATTGAAATGTGATTTTTTATTCCTTATTTCCACCCTTGAAAAAGTTTCTCTCCATTATAAATGTGAAATGAAATGCTGCACAATGCCTCTGTATCAACGCATTACTCTACTGCTTAATGCATATACCATACATGCATGAGATTATTTTTAATGTTCCAGAAGGTGAAATTTTGACAAGTTAAAAAATCTGTGGAGTGCCAGAATGTCCATTAGCATCAACCACTTTGAAATAGTACTCTTTTTCAAGGTGTATGGTTCTTTGAAAGCTTTATTGATAGTGTAAAGATGATTTCCTAAGGAAAACTGTTTCAGAATAGCCATTTCCCTAGAGATACCACATTTCAAGAAAGCTGAGGACTTCAAAATCAATTTCAAGCTGTACTCATTTTCCTCCTTGAAGCAATGTTTTAAGAACTGGCCTTGCACAACAACAGCCCACCACACACATGGGATGAGGGATCACTGTGAGTAAGAGCAGGTGCAAAAGATAAACCCAGGCTCCTCTGTGGTGCATTAGAGTTCCTCACACCACTGCTACATCAACTTGAGTCATTCACCTGGAGCTTCCCACCAGGAAAGGCACAAATCTGATACATGTTTATTTTGCCTGGCAGATTATTTCAAATCAATTAGGACCTCCAAAGACTGCTGAGAGATTTTAAAAAACTGAAAGCAAACAACCCCTTCCTGGAACTGAAGGCATAGTATGGGTGAAACAAAGCATATTCCTGGGAAACAGGGATATGTATGCTGAGGACTGACAAGCAGAGCACTGGTAGAACACTAGTACTCCTAGAATGCTGACATAAATACAGAAAGCTTTCTTACTGTTTAGTGATGTTCACTTCACTTGAAAGAACTGATAAACCAAACATAACACCCTCCTGTTATTTTCTGCTGATAGGCTCTGTTGCTATCTTGTATATAAAAACACACTATCAAATTTCTTGAAAAACATCCCCAACAAACCACCAACTTGTCTATAGACAATGAATGCTATAAGCTCACACAAATGCTTAAATAGCTACAATTGAATGCAGCTTTTGCACAGCAACTTAGTTATTCATATATGAACCATTCTGCATCATACTGAAGGAAGCAAGTTTGGTATTCAACAATTTATTGCCAACTCAACCAGCACTTTGAGTTTTCCGGGCTTAATAGAAAACTTGCTTGAAATCTGAACTTATAATTTCTCTTGTCATGTGTGAAGGTAGAAAGTAATTTCTTGTGCAGTGCTGATAGATGGAATTACCACTGATAGCAGAAATTAATCATACTGCATGAGGATGGCTGACTCTAGGTGATGATGTGGTTGTTCTTTTAGCAACATGTTCAACGTGCTCTGTGCCCCCAAACCAAGCAGAATACTCTGGACAAAGCTAGTGAGCACAGTACATGGAAAAAGAGCTTGAAAAATGTGGAATTAGTCTTTCCAGTAGATGTATTCACCACTGCAAAGCCTGAATGTTCTGTTTTGGATGGGTTTTTCTTTTGGTTGTGTTTGGTTATTTTTGTTTGAGTTTTGTTTGGGTCGTTTGTGTTGGTTTTATTTTTTGTTTTGTTTCTTGTTGGTTTACTGTTGTTTTTTGTGTTTGTTGTTTTGGGTGGATTTTTTTTTTTTTTTTAATTCACATAAAGCTAGATGTTTTTCCATGGACAGGTTAAATTATCAATGTTCCCTGTAACAGATTACCTCTGATCCCATGACACTCACTCCCATGCTTACTCTGAATAAGCATTAGGAAACTGATCTAGGTTGAAACTAACCATTTTGATCACAAAACCTTTCCTAGAGGTCAGTATCCACGAGTTAGCTGCTGAATCAGTGTCAGGGCTATCCCAGGCTGTAAAGGTAAGCAGATGGGACCAGTTCAAATCAGTTTCACAGGTATGCCTTTGAAGTAATCCTACTAATTATCAGCAGAACCTTTAATGTCAGTCACTGAACATGCACTTACAGTGGAGCATATGGTCTTTAAGATATACCTTTGTAGACAGTTTCAAGAGTCTATAACCTCAGATTAAAAAAAAAAAACCAAACGACCCTTTAGTTGTTTGGTATCTCATGGATTTATCTCCATCTTTATTTTACTTTAGAACCTTATTTCCCTCTAGCTGCCTTTTTAGTGCTTAAGGAATAAACTTTGAGAGTGTCAAATATAAAAATTAATTGACCTAAATAAAGAGTAGGTGATACTGTGCCTTGCAGGTACTTTTAATGCAGATGAGCATATTATGGTGACAAGTCTTTTACTGACCACCATAGTAATCTGCAGCCCAATCAGGAAAGTAACACATATATGAGCTGCAGTCAGAAGGAAAGATTTCCAAAGTATTTTTAAGACTATCTCCCTTCCTTGCAGAAGCCCCTGGCATACATATTAAATCAATGCAACAATAACACTGATAAAATTACAGCCTAATCCATTTGGCAATAAAAGGGTCAAGTGCCACAAAAAACCCTCAAGCCTGCACTCAAGCCTGCAATTTATTGACACTAACAGGTTACTCTTTTCACCACAAATCTGTCTGTAAGATGCAAGTGTTTTTCTAATGCAAGTACAATTTATGGAAAGGAAAAAGGGTAGGCCACCAAATGAAAGAAAACATTTATTGAATCAAAGTCAATACTTTCCTTTTAATATCTACAAGCCAACACTGAACTGACTTTATTCAAGAATGAACACAATGTACAAAAAAAGTATGTCTGTTATAAAAATATGTAAATTTTTTTCCTGGCTATTGAGCTGAAAACATTTTGGCAAGTGCAAGATAGGTTTGGCAAGCAAATTTAAGCTGCTATTACCAATAACAAAGATCGAATAATTTTGTAATAGTTTTGTAGTATATTTAAGAGTCATTGCTAAAGTGGCATTGGAAATGCTAACCCCTAAAAAAAATATATGTATCACTGCACTGCCACGTACTTATGCATCCAGACAATTTAACATCTCATCAGGAATCAGTATCTTTATCAGTGAACACTATCCAACCTAATTTGAACTATTCAACCAGATAAGTGACATCTACTACTGAAATACAACCTAGGGAAGGCAAACTACCTCCACAGCTGTGTATTTTATGTATTGTTTACAAACAGAGAGAGAAGATTAGGTAGGTTCATATCTATTTAAATCAACCAGACAGCTGTTGCAATGTGAAATCAGGGAAAGGATAGAAACAGAATAAAGAATCGTTTACAACAATAGTATGCATGCGTATTTGCATATAGAAATGGATTTGATTAGGATCAGTTATGCCTGATTTGTTTAGATGGTTTGGGTCTTTTTCCCTCATAAAAACGTAATGTAACCAGGTCTCAAATAATTGACTTCTCTAAAACCACCAGCAAGAAGCAAAAAAAGGGGCCATTTATAGAGATAATCTGAAAACAGTGCAATATTAAAATGCAGTTTCACAACATGTGAAAGAAACATGCTTTGGAACCTGAGCAAAAGGCATTTTATTGACTTAGTAAAAAGTCACCCTGTATGTTGTTTTCATTGGCACCTGTTCTGCCAGATTAGTATGTAGCTCTTAGCAACTTCCATGGCCCTAAATATTTAGTACACAGAAACTGCCAACTACACAGAAAGGTCTACTAAACTTTTCAGCCAATATTGCAGGCAGTCTGACATGCTGCTACTGGAAATGACTGTACAGGTTGAAATTAAGGAAAACTGTAGAAAGAAAAAGAAGCAGCCAAACATGTTGCTCTTCTGTGTAAATAGACTAAAGCGATTCCACAACACTTAGATACGGTACTACACTGGTTTACAGTCTCAAGGTCAGCTCTTTCAAAATAAATATACTGAACATTTACAACAAATGCCTCATGAATGCAAGCTCTCTCTTTATTATTTCAAGACCAATTGGATAAAAACTAAAATAAAGACATGACTCTGAAGCAGCTAAGTTACAAGTCCTTTTTCAGAAACAGGCATGACTTGGTGCCACAGCAAAATTTTTCACATCTGCAGTAAGCAATTTTTTTTTTCTTTTAGCACCAAGCAGGCCACCATAAAAAGCAACCTCACAAAGCATGCGGTCATCTACTCTGTTGATTTTATATGAAATAATTATTTGTGCTTGCAGGTCTCAGACCTTTCAAAAATTCAGTGAACGTTAGGTAATTGAAGACACTAGTGGAAACTCACTCATTTCTTAACTATTTGAATGGAGAAAAGATTAAAAGACTAAAAAGTAACAGAATGTTATGCATTAGTATTTCTGAGGAATGAGGAAAGCTAAGATCGGTGCTTTAATTTGCCTTAGAACAACTAAAAAATGACAACCAATCCTAAACAGCTCTATGTCCATGATACTGGTAGAGGCCAATGCGTGCATGCCACTGAAAGGCACAGGTGGACCAATCTGATAAGTGGCATCATCAGAGCAGAACAGCAACTTTTCACTGGACTAATCACGAAGGGTGAACAATGAGCCATCACTTCTCTTGTCATGAGCACAGAAAGCAGTCACCAAGGCAAAAGAGAGGACACAGGAAAGAAGATACAGGAACTCACATAAACCTAAAAGACAGAAAACATGCATTAAACCAAGTTTTAAGCATTCTGACCATTTTCCAACTGCAATACTGCTATACATTGACTTAACACCATATACCTTATGGAATCACTCCAAAAGTGGTACCATAATCACATCACAAACTTCTTATGAGATTTGTTTTACAACTAACTTCACCAGTGAAGATCAGCCTACAAGTTCACCTTTGGTTAAAACAGCCTAAGGTCAGACTGATACAGTCAGAACAATCTGCAGTGAAACAGTAACATTCTTACAAGATACCTAATTTTTTACTCAGAAATGGATTTTAAAATTGGTCATCATAGAGACATACGTTTTTATAGGGAGATAATTATAAAGCAGTATGATTGTTTTTCATACTGTTCTAACAGTGCCTAAGAAGTAGAATGAAATACTTACAGGAAAGTTTTATCCCCAAGGTTATCCTGCCTTTGTATCTACGAGCTGCATTTGAACATTTGCAGATATGCCACCTCCATAGCCTCCCTTGGATTGCATCTGATTCTGAATTGAGCTGACCTGGGGATAAAAGGGAAAAGAGGGTAGAGGAAAGAAGAAGAACAATGAGCTGTGGAATTTTCTCGCTTTTAATTTTTTTTAATTTTTATTTTTTCTCTAGGTTCAGTTTCCAAGTGCTCCTTTGCTACCAGTAAAGCTATATTACTTTTGCACAAGGACACATGCATTCAAGGCTTGCTGAAATTTTAACTTCAGCACGTAGCTCAGCAGAAAAGATTGAAGAAGTGATACTGAGGCAAAAGATTTTCCTCTCTCCCAAAGAAAACTGGCTGATTCATGGTTTCATTGATCACCTTGATTAATCAAAAAAATAAAAAAAATCAAATCTTTTACTGGCATTGACTCCACCTGACAAACTAAAATTTATCTTGTTATATGGAAAATGTTCTGTGGCAAGTATAATGAGCCATAACTTCACCACTAAGTTAATATCATTATGTTAAAAGTACAATATCCAACTTGCAAATATCTGTGTGACTAATTATCATTATGTTAAAAGTACAATATCCAACTTGCAAATATCTGTGTGACTAATTCAGATCATTAAAACAGGGCTAAACTAGGATTTTCTAAATCAAAAAGGACCTTTTGGTTTGTGCAACATTTTTGATGTATCTACTTACGTGACAACATACAGTGCTTCCCTTAATTGATACTGTTCCTTTAAATGCAGGGCATTTATTTCTTAAATCACAATAAACCTGAACTTTCCTGAACATAGCTGATTTGAAGGTATTTTTAGCCTGATGCATATAAATACACAGACACACACTCTTTGTGCCCCCGGTTTCACACCTCATGCTTCAAGACATGCACATCCTGCTATGACTTTCACTGCCTCTATCACCAAACAGAAAAGGAAACCCATAGCTCTTTCCTGCTTGTGTTGCAAGAGTCAAAATAATCATGTCCAAGTGCTTGCAGGAAGACACTTGAATATTAAAGGTTTGGCCCTTTTTTCTCTGCATCCCAGAGCATACATAACAACTACACAAAGAGTGGAAAATAACATTCATTCAAAGCTATGCCTGCAGGGCACCACTTGCAATTATTTAATTTATTCTCCTCCTCTTCATAGAGACCTAAAACCATCACTGGAACATCACTGTACTGTATTAAAACAGCAAAGGAGAAATATTTCCAAGCAGCTTTCATTATATTCTCTGTCTACAAAGACAAAATAAATTTATTTTCTTTTCCACAGCAAGTAAAACTCATGCACATATACAGAATGTGTCAGCAAACTCATTCTTCCACGCAGTTTTTCAAACCTATGTGACAAAAGAGCCTGGTTTTTTTGATCTGTATCTTCAATGGCATATTGCAATGCTATGCAAAGGATTGTGTTTTTATGTATTTAAGCAGCGCAATGTAAAACTACTTTATACTTTGGCCTTTTGCTGAAATAAGTGATACAGCTGCAGCAAAGCAATATTACCATCTTATTTCTCTTCAGGGAAAAGTGTTCAGAGCCAATTTTCTAGTGCATTTGACATCAAAGACTACAAACTCAGTAAAAGAGTATGCTGAAGTGCATGGGGAGGACGTATTTAAGAACTTTCACATTTTACCAAGCCACTCATCTTCTTCACCAAGCATCTTTTGCTGCCCATGGAAAAAAAAATAAAGTCTGAATTCAGGTTTTTTCCTCAGAAAATAATTAATCTACATGTAAATGTATTCACAAGAGTGAATATAGGATGCCGGTAATTTTATCTGAATGAACTCTGACTCCAGCAGAAAAAAACCTACAAAAATCTCCAGGCCACATGACCTCCTTTCAACCTAAAAACTTGCTTACAAGACTTTAAAATTTTGGAGAGCAGCAAATCAACACAAACTACAAGGCTGAAGTGCAGGTTTTCAAGAGTATTTCTAAAAGTTAGACTAATTTCTCCAGTCCAGGAGTCACACATGAGTTACTGGATAAGGAAGTATCAGTCTTAAATGACTGCTGCCCTTAAAACAAAGAATGCAACAAATTAAACTAGTCTGCAATAACAATTCAGTAGCTATTCTGTATATGAAAACTTTTGTAGGAGACATACAGTGTTAAAATTGCTAAGCAAAAAAGTTCTAACATTTGTAGGCTTTTAAGGTGGCATACTTTCTGAAGCACCCTCCTTTTGAGGCTGAGCAACTTGAACAAGCACTGTGAAATGCAATTTTTAGTTTTTTTCTTTCCCAAAGATGCCATTGCCTTTCTCTGATGATATGCAACAGCAAGGTTCTTCTCTCTTAAGTCTAATTTAGATGGGACTTAAGGATTTTAAAGATTTTTGAAAGGAAAGAGGATTGCACCCATTAAGGGTCATGCAGACTGTTGTGCTGCTTATGCATCTCATTAAATTTCCTTCTTTACTTTTTTACACTCCCTTTCAGAATCAGGAAACAGCACAGACAGACCTTGAGAAAGACAACAATGGGAAACTACATTAAATACATGAAATCAAAGACTGAACTGAAGAATATGAAGCATCAGAAGAAAGAGATTTCACCATGGACTGTGAAAGCAAAATAGGGAAAAAAGGGATGGGAATGAACAAGAAACAGTGCACAGAGGGCTCCTGCTGTTTAAGTACACCTCTGACAAAGGAGCAAGGCACTCTACAGAAAAGGAAAACAAAAAAGAAAAATATTTCAGAAATATACTGAATAGTCAGGAAACTATTCACTCAGAATTTCAAGGATGTATAACAAAGAATAATGCTGATGAAAAAAGGCACAGGACAGACAGAAAGTGAATAAAGAACCAAATATAAATGGAAAACTAGTAATTAAATTGCAGGTATTCTCATAAGTTATTTAAAAAAAGAAAGCACAAAGAGGTTCCTGAAGGAATATAATTTCCATACTATAAAGGAAATTATGCAGCAGAAGAACATGTGAAGGTTAACACTGTAATCTTGGAATTTACACTGCGAAGAAGGAATGTGGAGACCACCACAGAAGAGTCAGAAAATACGCAGTGTGAGAAAACAGAGATTTGAGCTTCTGAAGCAGGGGGAGTGGGAATGATTATTTTTCACATATAGACATTTTCTATCTAGGATTAGAAAAATCTTGCTGGTCATTGATGCAACACATTATCCAAATAAAAAAAAGGGAAAAAAAAGAGAGAAAGAGCTACTTAGAAGTATTCAAAATGAAAAAATTTAGGTAGAGAGACAACGATTACCTACTATCTGGAGATAAATTGGATATTATGCAAGAAAAAGACAAGAGCAAACAGGCAGAAAGGGAAAAAATAAAGCTTCAGGCCACCTACACAAACCTCAAATGAGGCAGTTCAGCTGTGAGAATGAGGAAGGTTCCCTAAGGAGAAACAACAATTACAGAAAAAGCAAAAGCCACACGTGAAAAAAAGTAATCAAACAAGCTGGTCACATTATTATCAGCCTATGATTTCAATTTATAATGGCTTTAAATATTAATGTAATATATCATATTAAATAAGGAATCAGGTTTAACTAAATTTTATCAAGTGGAATTTGTGTTTGGCCATCTAACTTGCTTACAGAGGTTTTACTAAAAATCATTTCCAGTCCACTACACTGTTTTCCGAAAAAAGGTATTGCATTTTTTGATGTTGAATTTTCTAACTCTGCCCCTCCTCATTACATGCTGAGTTACAAAAATTTTTGTCTGATCTCAATAACACCAACTTAAACTAGCTGAAACTACAAATTACCTCCCTTGCCTCCGTTCAAGCTTTTTTAGCTCTGCTTTCTATTCTGATACCTCTGACAGAGAGTTTTCCTCCTTGTCAACAAGTCTTTGTCATCTCCAAATATGTTTTCCTTTAAAGACTATTAATAAATTCAATAAGTATTTTTCATCTACATACAACCATTTTCTGTATTTTATATTATTGACCTTAGAAACAGATTGACATTTCACAGAAATTTGAAGCTCTAAAAGATACACCTATTTCCATAAGCTCATTTTCATTATTTATCGTAGCTTCTGTTTTTTCACTTTCAGAGAGCTAAAAATATTTACTGCGCCCATCTTCTACAGGAAGATACAAAATCTTACCTGTGACACTTCTTGCACTGGAAATAATTCACACTGTAAACAGGGCTACAGAATATAGAAAAAGCTCAGCAAGAATACCCAAACATAAATTTGTGTGCACCATAAACTAAGTAAGAGTTCTACATGAACTATATTTAAAACAGCTTGAGGCATTTAAGGTAAGAAATCTAGTCGACTTCAAGACACTTGGATTCTTCTATATAATACCTGAGTATACTTTCAGGTATACATATATTTTGGTTCATACATATAATCACAGGGAATTTTTAGTTTAAAAAGTATTCTATATGATTTATACAGCATGTAAAATGTGTTATCAATAAATATAGGAATGTAAAAAAATTATAATCCATATTCTTGAATGCAAGTGTTTACGACTTGGAATTAAAATGCTATCAGGTCATTCTTCAGTTTCATACATATTCTTTCTGTATGAAAGACTCATTGTTTCAGCTACAACATACAAATACAGTGTTCCTGTATTCTGTCTAATATGAAATGATGTTCATCCACTCATGCTTACTGAATTCATTCCACTGAATAGGTCTCCAGATCCTACATGAGCTGTGTGAACGAAGTTTGTCGGCTCCCCAATCATGCTTCGATCAATCCGCCGTCGTCTTTTCTGAAAGGAAGGTAAAGCAAACATCTCAGATTCACTGAGAAGGCAAAACCAGTATGTGTCATAAAGGTAGAAGTTAACCATCTATAGGAAGGATATTGCATATACTGTAAGGTATTTTAACTGAGTCAAAAACCAGAGACCAAATTCTGAGGTTAACCAAAACACTAGTATTACTGTCCTCTTTGTTTGGAGGATGTGTACCAGACAAGCACAGATACCACTCCCAGCATTTAGGCCAACAAAACATTTGTAAATAGCCTTAACAAATTCCACATTTATTAACCAGTATTTGCAATGTTTCATACAGTAACTTTTGCCTATATTTGTATTTAAATCATGGTGGGACAGATCAAATTTGAGTAATTCAAAACAAGTATTAAGAATCAAAGCGTGTTAGAATAGTCTATGAAGCCACTAACTTAGGGAATTTCTTATTTGTATGCCCTGATGTCACTGTTTGTAATATACTTTGCGGCAATGTCCAGAACAGTGCCTTGAGTTCGATCAGGGTTGTCACAGATTTATCTTTACTGAACTCTGAACCCATACACTCAAGATCACTTGCAGTCTGCATGATTCTCGACTGTGAGCCGAAGGGGTGCAGTGCAGTACTAAGGCAAAATGCCAGCTCAGGGACTCTTCTGATTCCTATGCCATGCGACAGAAGGCAAGAATTGCTTAACCTCTGCTTCCCAATTTTCAGAGTCACAGCTTCATTTTTTAGTAATCTAATAACATGCAAATAAAAAAATTAGAGGCAGTAAAGAATTTCCTTAATTAAAGATGCTTTGGTTGCCTGCCTCCAGCTAAGCATTGCATCTAAAGGATAAAAACAAGAAAACCCTATCCTCATTTCTTAGGCCAGAGCCAGAATCTTACACAGAGTAATTAATGCAGTGTGTATCCCCATACTCTGAAAAATGCCTGCATTTGGAAAAAAAAAAGCCATGAAACAGTTCCAATATCTCAGTTTAAGGCATGTTGTACAAAGTAGAGTTTAACAGCTAAAAGCTTACTTGAGGTCAAGTGAAACCTTCCCATTATCTAAAAGTTCACTCGGTCTTGTTTTTAATGATCTCTATTTCTAATTGGCTATGAGATTTTAAGACCACACAGACTCAAGGCACAAAAAGTACATGCCTCGAGTGGGCTAGCTACCAGCTACAGATGAAATCTTTATGAATCAGAGGATACATCAGAGGGTTTAGCCAGCAAGTACAAAACACATTTAGTCCTGTCCTGCTCTTTTTCCCTATTACAAAAACGAGATTTCAGTAGGTTCCAGTACCTTATTGAATGCTATGAACAGCTGGTATGAGGAGGAACACATAAAATTCTGTGGGAACAGCTAAATACAATAATCTGATCTATGCTAAAACTACTAGTGAATTCTCTAATTCCAAAGAATTTTGTAAAATCAATCAATTGATTAAATAAAATATTCCAGCCATAAAAAGTTGTATTTACACCACCCTGTACTATAACATGCTATAATGCTGACACAGAAAGATGACCTAGACAGCTGTATGAAAATACACTGCTTTAATTAAAACACTTGAAATTATTTAATGCCTGCAGCAGTAGCCCCTCTCCTTCTTTAAAAAACATAGCATCCAAATGTATGTATCTACACAATACACCCATAATTTCTTCATTTTAATAGAGTTTTGATGCAGAGAAGATATAGACAAACTCAAAGACTTTAGATTTTTCTTATCTTGTTTATGAGTTTTTAAGACAATTTAACTTTTTTTTTGTTGTTCAAAGTAACTTATTTTACTCCTTAACTTGTTAAGATCACTGGCATGCCAGTAACAAAGTGCTGGATCTTGTGAATGACTGTAAATGATTCTCCACTAATCATCAGCTAGTCAACCAGTAACCACTAGTTAAACTGCACTGCCATCAAACCATGTCTCTTATCTTAAGTGAGTTCCTTATCAGAGACAATTAGCCTGCCATGTGCCCACTGATGTGAGCTCCATGAAGCTGTGGAACAGTATTTAAATACAGTCCCTCAAAACAGTTCACTGTGAAAGCAAATAAAAAATTGATTTACTTATCTTTCTTTTTTTCTGCAGGAGTACCCAGCTTGCATTTACATTACTGTTTTAGCTTGGATTCTGAGAATGCTTTTGAAGCAACTTTACCACTTCTCACTTACCATGATTCAATTGCAATTTCAGACTAATCTTGGAGTGCAAAAATTACACTTTTTTTTTTAAATGAAGCTGAACTGAAAGCCTAACTGATGCTCTCCCATTGCTAACAGACATTGAGGCCAATGAACCAGGTCAGCTAGGTCAGCTAGTAAAATAAGTTACTTTTTTTATTTGGAGTAGATCACAAGACATCTAATGCACATCATGACTCCCCAAAAGCAACTGTTTTGCTGTCCTACACAGCCAATTCTACTAAAATGTGCTATTCTGTAGACATGGTCTTAGCCAGAATCAAAATGACCACTTAGAATGTGTAAAGAGACACGGGGAGCACTGTAAAAAATCACCTCTTTACGAGGAGTGTAACACAGAAAAAAGCAGTAGGGGAACATGCCTGGAAAGGTTACTTAGCTTTTACAGAAGACACCATAAATATTAGCCCTGCCATTATTTGGTTTTGGAGTTGTACTTTTTGAGGCCTTGTATCTGTAAGAATACATGCATAACAATGGTTTTTTATACACACTAAGAATTAACACAGGAGACTGACTTTTTCAGTAAATTGAATTTGAAAGAAACTGAGAAGCAGCACATTCATTTCCTACTTAGGAAGAAATTAAACGTAGTTAATGCTCATTTCCCTCTACCATCTTTCCATGCTCTGTCCTTGTGCAGCTCACAAGCCTTCTTGCATGACTGATTTGTTGCAGTGAAGGACTGATCTTGTGTTCTGGGAGTTAAAAGTGCAGTGCTTGGGCCTCTGTCTTGTCCAGGGCCACAGAAGCTCTGGCTGATCAGCTGAGATAATAACCATGACTTTCAGGAGGGGAAGACACATAAAATACTTTATGTTAAAAAGAAATTAAAAATGCTGACGTGGCTCAGCAAAATTTAATCCCACTAGGCTTCACCCATACCTCAAACTGCTTGATATCATACCATAAATAATTACATTTACACACCACTAATCTAGTAATAAGTAGTAATAAAATGTGACTACAGGTCATCTATAAAACAAATGAAATGTTTATGACTATAGTGCAAAGAACTTCAACATACACACCTCTGAGTATTTGTACCATCTAAAGCTTTGTTTTCAAGATGTTTCTGACAAAAGAAATAAATGCCACAACCATGTCATCCTAACTACAATGAATCCTGGGTCCTCTATTTGCATTCCCTGTGGATTTTTTTCATAGCAGAAGAGAAACACATTACGATTAGCTAACTTGACTGTTATCTTTCTTGACGGTTTAGGTCAAGTTAGTAAAACACTCGGTATCAGTGGACAAAAGAAGTTTAAAATCTGTATTAAAGTATTTTTTCCCCTTTGCCTTGTGCCAAAGCACTTCCCCTTTTACTAGGAGGGCAAGGGGTGACACGGAGCACAACAACGATAAGGTGAGAGGAAAAGACCTGTAAAAGGATCCTGGAAGGGGAACATGAAGCGCCATCCTTTAATGGCTTTATTCAGTTTGTTCCCTTGACAAAAAGCTAAAGAATTTGGATTGCGAAGTACATACCATGCAATCTTTACACCATGAAAAGAAAAACTTATCTTGAAACTGAAGCAGAAGAGATGCAGGCTTGTGTGTTAAATGTCTTGAGAGGAATGGAAATAGTGTGAAGACCCACCTAAGAAGCCTTGTTTTGAATGTGTACTAGATGCAATGAAACAGGATCACATTTCAGTTACCATAGAAATGAAGTAAAAATCGATCTTTTCTATTCTTAAACTGCGAGTGACGCTTTGCACCCACACGCTATCATTTCCTTCGAAATACCAGATTAGAAATCAGAAAGCCTCCAACAGTAGTTGCATCACACGGAATATTTGAACCCTGCAAGTTTCTTGAAACTTTAAACAAATTTTTAACTTTCGCCTAAAAAGTTAAACTAATTATACCATGTACTCAACCTGCCCTTCAACAAAGCCACAAGCATTTCACTGAAATGCTGTTTTTCATAGTTCCAAAGACTACTTGTTACAACAAATTCAAACTAATTTGTTTCTTTAAACATACTGATGGGTCCAGAAATATGTCAAATTTCCTTTCTACTCCCCTGTATTTTTGGCTTTCAGGGAAGAAGTTATCTTTTTTCACTATCTGCAGATTTTGTTCAGATGTCAGGCTGCGCTTCTTTAGCTCAAGCCTTTTCAGAAGTGATGGCAACACTTGTGAATTAGGCAAGCTCTCTGCCCGTACAAAAAAGACAAGTTTGGGAATTTTTTCTCCTTTCCACAGTAATGCACCCTTCTCTGCTCTTCATGAGAGGTCCTCTCAAAAAAACAAACAAACAAACAAACAAACAAACAAAACCAAAAAAAANGTTAAGACATGCAAAGTAACACCAAGGTCTCAAACATATAAAAAAAAATATTAAGTGATATCACTTAGATCTTGGGAGGTTGACAACTACTTTCCTGCTAGAAGTTGAAGATGCAAGTGAAGTCAACTGTTGTATGAAGTTTCATACAAAGATATTCCAAAGTCAAGTGCCAGCCTACATTTGCTGGGTATCAAAAGCAAAGGAATCTGTTAAGCTCCAGAAGAGCACGTTCTAATTCTACACCAGATATTTTGAGATGTCTGCGTCAAACGTATCAGAAATCCAAGTCTAAGTGAAATGTGACAACAGGATTGCAAAGGACTCTACAACACAAAAGTCTGTGTGGATTTTACCTGCAGAAGGCAGTCCTCAAATGAAAAGGGTATTGCAAGTGCAGATGAGGAATGTGCACTAAAGTACATGGTGAAAACTGAAGAAATTCAGGGGAGATTATACATTATTCCCATATTGTGAATACAAAATCTCCGAAAACAATGCTTCTTTATTAAAATTCATGCATATGACACCTTCCTCCTATTGCTTACCCATTTAATTTATCCCACTTTACAAAACAAGAAAAAGTGCCAACTCTTTTTTCCACACAGAAATGTTCTTCATCCAGCTGTATGATGTCCTGACTATTTAGATCTTAGGAACTCAGTAAACTAAACTGTAAGAAACCAGGCAACAGAATACCCACTGTCCTCAATGTCTACATGAGAAACAAATCAGTGGCAGGGACAGGCTGGATCTTTGCACCTCACATTCAGAATAACAAAATTTGGTATTTAAGTCACAAGTAGTAAATCCTTGTTTTAATAATTCTTCTCTAAAACTAACACAGATACAGTTATGTTTGTATTGAGGAGAACTTTTTTAAAATGAGTATTTGTTAATATCATCAAGCTATCACAAGGGAAGGATAACTTCCCTACCACCAACATTTTAGCATTTACCCAAATGTTATGAGTGTAATTTTTAATAACTGTTTTATACATATATTATATATGTTAATATATATATTAGTTATTTCATATGCAGTAAAAATACAGTGCACATACTGTATTTATGTATTACTTAAGTTATACTAATGCATCATGCATCTAAAGACATTTTTTCTGTCATTCTATATTTATCTGTGTCCCAAAAGTACAGGGCACAGTACAATACATTAGAAAGGAAATAACATGCTGAGCTGATATATCTAGTCTGATTTTGTGCAATGTGTTTCCAACCAGATCCAAATCAATATGAAGTGTTCCATATATAAAATGCCAAGGGATACACCTTCTTTTTGATCAAGATTGTCTAGTCTTTCATTTTAACTACCTGTAGAAGAGGAACTTTCGTTCAAATTTGTCACAATTTCTCCTTATTCTTGAAGACATGATTATTTTTCATGACATATTATTTTGGCTTGATACATAATGAGGAAAAAATAAAACTATGTACTATGCTTTGGCATCTCAACTGATACAGAGTAAAAACATTCGCTTCCAAGATTAATTTTCCAGTCTTGTATCAATTTCTTCTCTAATTTCAGACTATTAAAAAAATAAAATTAAAAGGAGTGGAGATTGTATAGGTCAAGATATTAAAAACACTCCATGTTTGAGTGGGTTATGGCAGGAACATCTGTGGCTTCAGTGGGCCCCATTCACCTGCTAGGCTTGCCTTCGTGGAGTCAGCAATGCTTACTGTTGGCTGGCAGGCTCAGCAACCTTGCCCAGCCAAAGAATAGCTTTCCCCTTTCCTTAAATGAATACTGTCATAAAACAGGCTTATCTCTCCTGGCAAATGCTAACTAAAGAACATTTAATTCCTCTCCAAAGCCTTATTTGAGATTTAATAAATTTACTTGTTAACTCCCTACACGGAAACTCTCCCTGGTGAGCAGAGAACTAAATGATCCATCTGCACGCTATAAAGAGCTGCTTTGCAGAATGGGTTTCTGTGGTCAGAGAATAATCACTTAACATTTATTGCCTCCAAAAAGTTTTTTTTTTTTTAAAGGCAAAAAGTTGACTGTGCATTCATAAGCACTAGAAAGTTGCACAGCTTTTAAGACTTGTCTCCACAACATGACGGTGAATTTTGACTGCTACCTCAGTAATTACAATGGCATCAAATACAATAAGAAACAATTCACTCTCTAATACTTCTTTGCAAGCTTGACTTTTAAGTAACAGTATGGTCGTTAGAACATAATGAAATATAATAACTTTCATCATCATCTAACCCTTTGTAACACTAGGAGATCTAGTGGTAATACATCTTTCCATTTTAAAACAATCCAAATCTCGAACTCTCCTAAAGCAAAATAAATCCCAGTAGAGCCACCCCAACTGCACTTCTTATGATAGACAGGGCAAATAGAGAATATGCTCCTGGTTTTCCTCTGTACCTACCTGCTATATTTGTTTTTACTGTATTTTGTTTTCACACTATATGGGTGCACTATCAAGACATTGATAATACAGATATGATATGGATTTTTTTTTTAATTAAATAAAAGCTATCAGACTATAGGGTCTCACATCTATTGTTTTTCTGTTTCAGAAATAACCCTCAAACAGCAAACCTTTTTTGGAGAACTGTTACCATTTATTCTAGTGATAATTTCATGATTACCTAATGCAAAAAGCAACTCTTAATCTGCAAATTCACTTTGGGTTCTTTTTACCAATCAAGATAAGTGTCCCTGAGGACATTTCAATGATAGAACTGTTGAAACGGAGCCATTTGCTAGCTTTGTATTCAAAAACTCAGCTGAAACTTCAAAAGCAGTTGCAGGCCAAAGATTAAAAAAAAATTCCAAGACAGAAATCTAAGGGAAGGATTGAATCAAAGTCAAGATAGTCACCCATTTCAACATGGACGATTTGGATGGTTGGAGGAGAAACTGAAACCCTTTCCTATATTTTCCTTCTTTGACCTTTCACACTTTTTGTATCTGCTCTGAAAAAATACCAGCAGCAAGATTCCCTCTGCTGTGGCACCCACCTGATCCTCCAGACACTAACACACAGGAAGGGCTAGGCAGAATAGGCAGTATCAGATCACCCTGTAGAGGTAGTTTTCTGTCCTCCCACACACATGCTGTTCTGCTTCCAAAATAGTCTCGTACTCAGAATGTCTGAATGTGTCTTAAGACAAGCTGTGGTCTGAGTGATGTGTCTCAGTTCCCAATAGTGACCCATCAAAATTGCCTAAAAAGGTTGTAGCGTCTTGCATCAAACTCTACATAAGGGAGCTGTAGGGGCAAAGGTATCCCTTGCACTTGTTTTTGGGCATTGCATGTTTAAGATGCATTTCTCCACACTTTCCACCCTAATTAGGAACCTATAGGTCATGTTAAAACCAACAAAAAGCATGTATACATGTGAAGCTGGAAAGCTAACACCCATCCCTACCAACCAGATCCTTAGGTGGCAAACTAACACTGCGAAACCAACGGCTGGATGTATAGGATCTTCATAAAGTCAGTGTGATATTTTTGAACAAGAAAGGTTGCACATTTCCTAAACATTTCCCTGAATATTGTGATATTCTCATTTTTTTCAGCTGTTTTAAATCTGAGAGGTTACACTGCAGTCCATCATTTATACAACCTCCAAGTACTATATAAAAGTTGATGAAAGAGATACCATACAGAGTAATATTAAAATTCCAGTCAGCACTAGCACATATTTAACATTTCAGTGTTTAATTCAACTTTTGAACCATAAAGTGACAACGACCATTTGAAGTGTAGGAGCCCACATACTCTCTCAATGAGCCAGAGTAGACCTATGAGTTTCAAATGCCTCACGTCAAAACATCTCCCACACAGAAGAAACACAGAGATGCACAACTAAGGTAATGTGCAAGATAAACTGAAATACTAGACACTGACGCCAAACCACTGAATTTCAGTGACAGATTTATTCTAAAGCAGTAACATCTGATATCTAAGCCCAGCATAACAATGTTCTAACCAATGCTGTGATCTCCATCAACAAGACACTGAAGCTGCTGCCCTCACTAAAACACATTTTTCTCAGTCTCTTACTTGGGCACTTTTTGCAGATTGTTTAAAGATTCCTGACTGACTACGGATCTTGCAAACTGTGGCTTCATCAGAACAGAAGCAGGAGGAAACTGGCACAGGCTTTTATGCCAGCTCTTAAGCAACAGGGGTAAGTAGCAGGCCTCCAGCACACTCAGCTTTCAGTTTCCAGAAGTTCATGATGCCTCATGATTTCTCTAGCTAAAGTAGTGAGGAAATTGAGACCAAGGACTGAAAAGAGCTGAGTTTTTTAATAATGTGAGCTGTTACAACTAGCCATCTAATAAGCCGATTATCAAGCGTACACTGGATTTAGCTTTTACAGCAAAATCACTTAGCATGTACTGACTGACTCAAGTGGAAAAAAAGAATGATGAAATCTGATTGTCTGAGCTCCTCAGCAAAACAACTAACAGTTCAATTCATGTATATAAAAAAAAGCAAAATTAAAGGAAAAATAAAATAATCTAAAATGTCAGCAAAGATGGCATCATCAGATCTTCCAGACTGATTTTAAGTTTCAACTTCTCATCAAATTAATCTATTTCATATCTTTATACAACAAACAGGACTGTACATTATCTCAAACAGCTCCTTTTTTTTTTTTTTTTAGCAAATTCACCACCTTCTTGCATCTTTTGAAGTATAAGCTTTTTGGTTTGTTTACACAATATTCCATTATATTATGATGATGTTAGTCATCACATGACAAAACTGGCAATTGTAGCCTATGTTCTCTAAATAAACAGGAAAAAATTGCCAGATGAGGTCAAATGACTCTGAAAGACAATAGGTCTTTTAAGAAATGTGTTTAGCTCACACATCAAAGGGAACTTATTCTATTCTGGATGCTTAAACCACCTTTAAGTTACACAGTAAATCCAAATCTATTCCTTGGCATTAGCTAGAAAGCACTGTCTTTTTCAAAAAACACATTAGTAAAATTTTAAGATGCAAATTTTGACATTTGCAACTTTCAACTTGGCTGTCATTCTGTCCACAAATTTACTTATCCTTCTAATAATTTTATTTTTATTACTTTGGGTGGTTTAATGTCTCTTTAACATAAATTTTTTAAAAGGTATTAAAAAACCCCAGTAATCTAAAAGAATCACACTGATTTGCTACTACAGTAACTAAATTATATAATAAATACAGTAACTGCTTTAATGTCTTTAGACTGTCAAGTCTGACTGTAGATTAACAGGTAATCAATTAAAGGACAGTAGAGCATGATGAAAGCAACAAATCATAGACTCAGAGAAGAATCTGGATTGGAAGAGACCTTAAAGACCATCCTCTGTCCCAAGTTTCAATCCCCCTCCCAAGACCATCTACCAGAACACATTGCTCCAAGTCCCTGCCAGGGATGGGGCAGCAGTAACTTCTCTGTGCAACTTGTTCCACTGCCTCATTATCCTCACAGTAAGTAATTTCTTCCTGATCCAATCTAATTCTACCTTCTTTCATTTGAAAGTCATTCCCCCTTGTCCTACCACTAGATGCCCTTGCAAAAAGTCCCTTTCCAGCCTTTGTAGGCACCCTTGTCTGTGATACCAGCTTTAGTTTCTCAGCAAAAATCAGAACTTAACATTAACATATTAACTCTACTCTCACAGCTGAGTAACCTCCAATAGTTTATCTGTTGCTTGGATCAAGTGCTCATTATCAACCTGCACAGATGAAAACAAAGTTAATCACTGAAACTTCAGAGTAAATCCAGATCTATGACATGGATAAGGGACAAAAACTCTGCTGTACAGGACATAGGAAGAGAGGCTGAAATACTGGATTTGTTCATCTGTAGGAAAAGAGACATCTCCTTGTGGTCTTAATGGTCTTCCATTACCTATACAGGAAGGAACAGAAGACAGACAGCCTTGAAGGTGCACAGTGGCAGTTTGAGAAGCCACAGCCCAAAATTACAACATAGAAAACACCACTTAAACATATAAATGCAATGAACAGTTATGTAGGTGGTCAAACACTGGGCCTACAACTCAGTGAATTTGCATGTCTATCCTTTGAGATCTGCAGAACACAACTGGTCCTGATCCTGCAAAAGTCAACTCTAGCTGGTTCTGCTTTGAGCAGCTGCATTGTACCAGATGGCATCGAGCAGTCATCTAGACTACTTTACAAGCCTCTAGCTTCAGATGGTGATGAAGAGCAGGCTGCAACTGACTTTCCTGTATATTCTCCCCTGTAACCAAAAAAATCTTGATAAGAGCATGCCATGAACTGTAGCACATTGAGCTTTCTTTCACACGCTTACTGACCTTTCCCAACAAGAACACAGGAAATACTTGAAAGGTCATCTGGCATGATGAGAACTGTAGCTCTTTAGAGGATGTAGCCAGGATTACAACATGTAGCCCCTCCTGCTCAGTCAAATGAACGTCTCTTTACCGACAGATACAACACAAACAAAAGCCTTGGGTGTGCTTAAGAACACTGAGCACTGAAACAGTTTTGTTAAGAAATTATCTTCCATGCTGTAATAAGACTTCCTAGAGTTAGCTGACTAATCTAAAGAGGTTTGTTATGTCCTGTGTGTGCAGGTGTCTGAACACATTTGCATCTCGATGGAAGCACACATGTTGCACAAGTACATTACATGCAAGTCTTCTCTACTCTTTTGTACACTCTACATGATCTTCTACACCACAATGATATGCACATACCAAATTCCACTGCAGAAAACCAAAAGAACAAAAAATAAACTAAAATATTACCTCCGAACAGATAATAGCCACTGTCAGACACAGGATCCTCACACTCACCATTACAGAACAAATCTCTTAGTAAGCCTAAAATTTTCTCTGGACCAGCTAAAGCATCCACTGCACTGAAGGTAATACCCCTAAAGGCACTGCCATATGTTCTCGCAAGCCTGCACATTGTGATTCACCTTTAACTATGACAATAAATCAGTGGTATTTTCAGAAAATCTCTTTATGCAACTCATTGTAATTCCCTTACTGGGAAACAATGGATTTTCATGAGTTATGGAACTCTTTATTTTTTACCAGAAGGATTAATGAGTGGAAGATCTAGTACTTTTGCTGCAGGCAAAGACAAAGCCACAATATTTAATAGCAATATCCTCAGGAATCAACAAACACACACATAGTGAATTCATGAGTTTTTAAACACCTCTCTGAATATCATCTTAGAAACTTGGCATTAGTTTGCCTGCATCGCAGCAGCTTCTTGTTGGTATATATATGTATATATGCAACAAAATACCTGAATATTTTCCTGGTTTTCTAGTGACATACTGTACTACTTAATTCTCAGTGAAGTTTTATCAAAATGAACTTGCTCTAAATGTAGATACTTTCTTTTTTTTTGTATAAATCCCTTTTTAAGGGAACTAATCCCATTACAGCTTTGTGTGTCTCAGTCTGAGACACACTCCTAACAGCTGACCTTTCTGGAGATCCTCCCATTGGCATTTCATTGCTAAGTTATCTGTCACCTGAGTGACCTCCTATTTTCTCAGGGTTGTCCCTCCTGCTCCAAAGGCATACTGATCAGTTACATCTTCAGCATCAGTGCTGTCACATGGCCTTGGATACCCTCATTTGTAGAAGGGGAGAACTACTTCTCCCCTAAGCATGGAATCACAAATTTCCTTCAGTGGCAATCCCATTTCTTGCTCTTGTGAGGACTTCTGCAAAGGTCCCAAATTTGACTGTCAGTCTGTTCACGCAGCTCATTTTAGGCAAATCATTTTGTAAAAAACTCATCCCAAAATACATTATAACATGACAGTCTGTATTTGTTTGTCTTTGAACCATCAAAGCAAGAAGGAGTTAAAACCTACACAAGGGAAGCAGTAACAGCCTCTCATGTTCTTCCCATAGTATGCTATGGAAAATAGTCACACACTTGAAAGGTGATCTCCCTAGTGGACACAGAAATTGTGACACTATACACAAAATAATTAAAATACAATATAACAAGCAACCAAGACAATTTAACAAGGGATGGCCCAGTAGATATTTTAGAGATGCTTACACATCAAGCCCACACACAGTATGGCTAGAAGCATCTCTGGAAGAGCAGTCTACCAGTAAATCTTAAGGAATGTTCAAGCTCTAATCTAAGTCTAAGCAGCTCTGCTTAGACTTAGATTAGCTTTCTGCTCAGCTTTTGACATATTCAGAATAGTAACTAAAACAAACACCTATGCCTGACATGTGGCAAATATCCCCAAATGACAAAAGGGAAGTTGTTCAGGAACCAATTAACAAGTTCCAACAGAAGCATGGCAGCAAAGGAGGAGCAACATCATGTGCCATTGAAAATTTGTGGGTTCAAAAGACAGACATTAAAGACAAAAGGACATTGTGTAGGAAAACTAGTCAAGCACTGTAAGCCTACATATTTTATTACAACAAGGAACATAAAAAGGAAGCCCTTTCAAGAAGTGTCCTGCTTTCTTTGGCAAAACAGAGGAATCTCTACTGCCTTGTCCAGTGTCCCATCAAAAGGAAAACACCAGTTCCAAACATCTACAAACCCTTTTGTGTAGTCTTTCTGAGGCATGCCACAATTCCACAGGTCTTGAGTGTAAACAATCACTACTAATTCAATTTCATCAACTAAGGAAGAACCTCATATTCTTAACTTATTTGTCCCATTTTACTCCTCTAAATTCAGTGTTGCTGAAAAGACGTATTCAGGAGCAGTAGCAGAAAGAGCTTCTTACTGTTCCACTAGCTGCACTACATAAATTTTGTAAAGTCAGGTACATCCACTAGTCATAATTTACCCCACACTCACAAGTAGTATCAACAACATCACACCATCATTTCTAGAGGTAGTGTTGGCTGTTCATACTATTCAGGAGAACCTTCCTACTTACTAATCCATTTCTGCAGCAGCCTATCCTTCCTTATCTTGCAGGTTTTCTGCACCAAGTTATCCATGATAAAACTATTACTGCAAAAGCAGATTTTCTATTATTGTCTATGTCTCCTACTTGCATAATCTTTGGTAGCATTACATACAATTCCTTCAGCCTAATACTGGAAATTCTGAACCTGAATTCTCTGTAGAAATCCAGGAAATTTACAGTGTGGTTTTCTCAGTGTGTCAAATCTGGTGGTCTTGCTAGAATAAAACCAAATATTGGAGCGCCTTATGACAGGAAAGCATGGTTCTTTGACAGCTTTGGCATTGCAACTGAGCACCATGAAGATATTTAAGATTCCTCCAGGTTCATGCATTATTGGCAACTTCAGGGTAATTGCTCCCCAGTTCCACAAGTGTAGTCAGTTTCTACCAAAACCAAGATACACCCAACATGAACTTTTGGCTACAGATTTGCAGTGACTGCCAGTCAAAGTCAGAATGAAGAGTAAAAAAGACAATAAACATACAGAGCAAAATCAGGTCTTCTGAAGAGCTGCTGGCTGGGAATTTTTAAACCGGTTGCATAATAATAACTGTACATTATTTATAGTAAATATTTTTCATTTTACTCTTTAGCAAATGGAACCATGTGATACCTAAAAAGACAGAACATAACTCCATCTTCCTAACAACTAGAACAATGCATACAGAATTGAATAGTAATTTTTGGTAGGATGATAGATACTAAGTTAAATAAAAATGCCAACAACCAAGATAAAATATTACCACCACCATTTTGTGTTTCACAACCTGAAACAGGACAGCCACCCTTTACTAACACCCAGGTTTTCAGTGGACTATGGTACCTATGCCAATTAAAAAAAAAAAAAAAAAAGCTTTGAACCACTGGCTTGGCAGCATGATATTTGCCAAATCTTGACCATTTTCAATTACTTTAAGAGTTCCC
Organism: Urocynchramus pylzowi; assembly: GCA_013397555.1. NCBI lineage: Eukaryota > Metazoa > Chordata > Aves > Passeriformes > Fringillidae > Urocynchramus > Urocynchramus pylzowi. The sequence continues at coordinate 1,561,960 of VZRH01001413.1, forward strand.
TATGCCACAATGTCATCAGGCTATACCACCCAGAAACATGCTTCCATGACAAAGGCACAGAATTTGCAATAATTGAATTTTCTTCCCAGATTTCCTGCATGGTTTCTATACCTAAATCTTGCTTCACTATCTCACCAGGCTTTTGTGAACATCTGTCAATGTCCTTGATCAGAGGCATCAGAGCAGCCACCAACTACTGTCGTGTACAGACATGGACACATGCTTCTCAATTGTGTTAGTTTTAGACTATGGAGAGATGTATACTACATCAAAATAATTCAGGACAAGAAGTGACTCTGGTTTTCTCTGTAACATCATTACAGATAATTTTAAACAATTTCTTAAGCTTTGAAGTTCATTTTAGCACATACTGAAAATTCAAACACATTTTGAGTACAATTTATGAATCCAATATTTGTTAAAACTCAAGGGAAAACATTTTCTACTAAAAACACCAAAAAAGGTGTTTACTTTCCAGCTGCAAAGCTAAAAAAAAAAATCAGGATGCAGCATTATCATGACACTCAACACACCCTCTTATGGACTACTACATCAAAATATTGAGAAATTCAAACCTTTCTGCCCTTCCCAATTGTTTCCCAGCAAGGTTTACTTTCAGACTACTCTTCTGTGTTCAGAAATTGCATAGTTACAGTTCATTTTCTTTTCAAGAAACTGAACCACATAAACTTGCATCTGGCTGCTTATCTGGGATAATAGTAAAAGCACAGTCTGCGTATCCTACAGCATTTCTTGTCTTAGGCATTATAAAAATAAGTGTCTGCTATGTTTGGTCATAAAAAATACTTTGTCAGTAATAATCACCCCTGCAATGCCTGAAGAGCCAACATTGCTAAGAATCTAAGCTGAATTCTATTCCTTCTTGGGCATGACCAAATTATTTTCTAAATTCCAGTGAGCTGAAGCAGGGGGATGGTTCACAGTAAGCTTACTGTACCAGTGTGGGAAAAAGATTCAGCTTGACTCTCTGAACACAGTGGAAGCTTGTAAAGCTGGCAACTTCAAGTTCAAAAGTGATTCCTTGTCAGAGTCAACCACTTGATGTACACTTTATTGATCAACAAACAGCTCTAGGGTAGAACAGTCTGACAGTCTGAGCTGTCTCAGAGCATCCTTTAAAGGGAAAACTTTGCGGGTCATTTGGACAAAAGTTACAAACACACCAATACCAAATAAAATCTCAATCCCTTTATCATTTTTCTTTCCTTTTCACTGGGGAATAATGTGAGCTGACTAATACTAGAACAATCAACTACATAAATTGTTATGTAATGTAAGGATCGAAGGGAACCTGGTCACTTCTCCTATCACAAAGATAGATCAGGCTGGTGTAAGCTCTTCTGTTTTCTCTTACTAAACAAAGTAAACATTATTTACACAGATGTCTAGTTTAGAGGCAGTAAGAAACAGACAAAAGATATTGCAAAACATGATTTTGGTGATATGAAACATGCTACTAGTATACAAGGAGAATAATTTCACTGACTCAGGGGATGATCAAGACACCCTCACATTTGTAAGGTGTTACAGCATTTGTTTTGCAGCACTTATGTCAGGTGAATATTGGTCCCTTCAGAAACCCTCCCTGCTTTATAATCTCATAAGATACAAAAAAGCTGTTTACAATGAACATCTAGTAAGTTAAAAAAAAAAAAACAAAAAAAAAACAAAAACCAAAAACAACGGAACCAAAACCATGTAATCCAGAATTAGCATCATCCATTTTAAAATCTAGCTATAATAAATTTTTGCCTTAGCACCCAAGATGAGCTGCCTTCAAAGAAAACCATGATGCTTATACACATGGAAAACTACTATAGAAACTACTAATAAGCATCCAAGAGTATCTTGGCAGTCAGCAGGATCCCAGGGAAGCACCAAGGAAAATACTCTGGTAGTCAGATTTTGCTGTAATTCAGCAGATTATCCCAAAACACACAAAAAAGAACCCAAAGCAAACCAAAATAAACCCCACCAACTAAGCAACAAGAAAATCCCAACAACAGAAAAAATAAAAAACACCACAACCACCACCAAAACCCCAGCCAAAAACCCCTCAAAACCAACAAAAAATCCCAACGAACCAACAAAGACCAAACAAAAATCAACTAAACAGCAAAATCCAACCCATGATACAACAAATATTTCCACAAATCAGAAAAAATGCCTTTGCTATGTAGAAGAACCTGAAGTTTACAGCCTGCAGAAATCTCCCTAGCATTCAGCTCTTTAACCACTAAATCAGCTAACACACACCTATCTTTATGCCTCAGTCAATTTTTTGTCAGGTTTTAATCTAGGTGTGTATGTATTAAGAGGTGTGAACTTCCTCTTTATTGTCTTCTCTGTGTAGGAACATTAATATCCTTTAATAATGGAAATGTTGGCATTTTGCTCCTGAATTTAAAAGAGCAGCTGAATCTCAGTGATGTAAGATGCATGGCACATGTTTTGTTTCTTTAGGGGTAGGACCATGCAAAGAGGCCTCAATTGCATAATTTCTAGTTTTCCATCAGTTTAATCCATGCTTTCATCATGACCACATGGTTTGAAGGTTTTAAAATAGGTTTTAAAAGCAATTTTTAAAATTTTGAAATTTAAGAGCAATTTTAAAAGTAGCTCACACACAAATCTTGTTTCTTTATTCCCCGAATTACACACACTGAAGCTTTCTTTCTTCCCCTCTAAATTTTCCTTTCTTTGCATTATGAATCCAAAAGTAAATTCATTTTCAAAGTTTAGTTCCGATGTTAAAAAGAGAAAACATTCATTTGATGACTCCATGGAGAGTAAAAGGCCGGTAAGCTCTTTTGCCTGCTACTCTGTGGATCAGCATGCCTATTCTTGTATTGGCATTTTTCCACTCTTCACAAGTTCAGCAATGCCAAGCTGCTGCCACAAATGCAAGCAATCTAGTACGTTGCATACATGCACGTGCATGTATGTGCTTACATATCCTAGCAGATTTCTCTGGAATTGTGCCTGGCAGGATTTATTCTCCCATTTTAACAGTAATCCATTATTTGACCACCATCTGAAAACCTAGGAATTAAATGGGGTTTTAGTAACTGCAGTACAACAAGGTGTATTTAAAGTAATATTTGTTCCAAACAGAGTTAAACAGGATATGTCCTATATAGATTTTACTCTAGTCTTTCAAGAAATATACTTGAAGTGGATTTTAGCTTGTAAGCCACCTACATTTAGAATATACATCATAAGAGTAATTTTCTTCCCTAAGTAATACACTCCTTTGATACAGAGCTCCAATTCCCAGTTGAACATAGGCATATGAGCTTTCTTTAGGCAATCTAATCCCTGAAAGCATCAGCTTTTCAGTTCACAAAATAAAAAAAAGCACCCCAAAAGATAAGTTTTATGCAAATATACATAATGAGGTGAAGATTATTAACTACATTTTATGCAACTGTCTTTCTTAAAATTGATTTCCCCCCTTTAGAGGGGGGATCCTTTTTTTTTTTTTTTTTTTTTTTTTTTTT
>VZRH01001413.1:1581143-1623322 GCA_013397555.1 Urocynchramus pylzowi
CCCCGCCCCCCTCCAATCTCCAGCTGCCTGAGTTTTACTCCATAGCCCTTCACTTACATTTATTTATTTCACATGAGGGATCCAGCCCTTGAAAGGTCCTTATTATTTTGGGCACAGAACCAACAAATGAGACAGTACCACCTAGTCACATTAAAACTCTTCATGTCCAGTTCTTTTCAAAGCTTCCTCCTGTCTTTAATTAATAACTACATTTGATATATACGGGTTCAATGCATCTTTCTGAAACAGCCAATTCATTGCTCATACTATTCCCCACACTTACATGCCTACACTTTCAAGAGAAGCAACCTACTTCTCCTGAAACCACAGCACTAATAGCTCTGCACTATGAAAATTTAGAAAGACTAAAAGAAAACTAATAATCCAGGTTTTTTTACTAAATAATAAGAAGGCAAACCACAGACTTAATAAATATGTTCTGTCATACCTAAGACATAGTCTAGGCGTATTTTGCCCTTCCTCCAAAACAGCCAGCTAAGAACAAGTGAAAAGTCTGAGAATTCACTCCTATGATTTAGACAATCTGATTTCATACTGACTTCCTATTTGCATAAAAAAATGCTGTTAGACAAAGTTTTAATTGGTCAATAACATTTTCTTCTTAAGTGGCAAGTCTTATAGAAGGAAAAACAATGCTTTTCTCAGCTAGCCTCCTTGTTACTTCTAACAGGTAATACCAGTCAGGGAGGAAAAAGGTGAACAGAGGAAAGTAATGGTTCAAGGCAAACCATCAACAATGTACCATTTCTGTAAAGAATGGAAAGAAAGAAGCCCCCAAACTAACGTTCCTGAAGAATGCCCAGTTATTATTATTATTATTGCCCTGTTCTACAGTAATAACGGGGAATCCTCAACATTGGGATCCAGGGAGACCATCATTTTAAAAACAGTGCAGGATTTGAGAGAATGGAACAGTCTATGCTCACAACATACTACATGGCAGACCATAGAAGATAATGAAGGGCCCCTCACCTGTTCTTAGCATGACAATAGATGAAAAGCATTACTCACAGCATTTAAAATGTTCTTTTTTCCACAGGAAACTAACACATCAGAGCAATATCCAAGGGAAGTCCGGGACAGAGGAAAGGAGTAAGTATGACCAAGAGAAGAAAGGCCATTAAAAGTGCAAGAGTTCACAGAGGCAAACTCTTAACAGTACAGTAAGTGTTTCATATCGAAAAATATATCACTATGGCACACCACTATTTCAAATTTTAACCAGCCACTGTAAAACAGCACTGCAACACAAGTCTGACGCTGTACCTAAAGACCTTTTAATGCACTTCAATAAATTATTGCTGGTACTTCTGTTGTCCCAAATGCCTGCTGTGCAGGTGCCAATTTACACACTGAGACAAGGGATCCCTATTTTTTTATTCTAGTTTGTGCAAAGCATGGGCTAGGCCACTAAAGGCTGGCCCCCAGTCATCAAAACTTCACACCATTTATACATTGCAGCAAACAAAGAAATCACAGTTCACTGGCTACAAGTTACACAGGTATTTTTAATTAGTATTACACCTTTCACTGGTTAAATGATTCTCATGCTAAGTAGTTCACATGCTCAGACTTTCTCCTGAGTTGGTAAGTTTCTTTAGTTCATGGGCTGTGAGTCGGTGATCCCCATCTCCCTCTGCCAGAATTATTTTGTACCCAGTTGGAGCTGGTCTCAGCACAGTTGCTGTGTTTGCTTTAATAGTTTCTTCCTTATCATAGGAGTTGTGCCAAAAGTCCTTGGGGCACATAAATTCTGCTTTGTTTTTGTCCACTATCAGCAGTACATCCTTCTCCCCAAGCTTTGTCAACCTCCCCCTGGGTCTGAGAACACAGAAGAATGGAAGAATGTCAAAGCCTAAATTTTAACAAGGCAATTCTACTTAAAAGTAATTTATCTAATACCTGGACATCACCTCTTCACCTCCCACTTGAGTGCAAAACAATGATGAAACCAAGTGCAGTAAGCAAAAGCAGTATCACATTTTGTGGGACTGGATAAGTCAATTTCACTGTTACCCCATGAAACTACCCAGGATTCACATGGGGCCATTTGAGAAGCCAGATGAATTATCTCTGTTCAAGCCCTCCTTGGCACGCGACAATGCATGCCTCAAATGGCAAGAATGTATTAGCAGGATGCCTCTGTTTTAGCTTTCAGTTCCACAGCTTGCAAAAAACAAAACAGAGATAGGTTTTTGCTCAAAGTGCAACAGTACTGGGTATTTTTAATCTGCTATCATTTAAGACCCTACCAGTCATTAATATTTGTTCTCTAGCCCTTTTATAATTTCTCTATTATTAGCTTGTTTAGATGACTTGAACTCTGTATATGCATCCACATGTAGGCACATTGGAGATGGCTTAAAGAAACTTTAAAGTTAAAACAAATCACATTTTCACAGATACTCTGGGTCACTCTAGAGCAGAAGTGCAACTTAAAACTTCTGGAGTGGGTACTCACAGAAGTTGTAGGTAGAGGCCTATGAGTTCATGCAGCCCATTTTTTCAAGTGTACCAATTCCCCAGAAGCAGTACGTTCTCTGTACTGGGCAGTAACAAGTAACACTTGTTACTGCCCAGTGTACTGTACTTTCAGAACTCACTTAAATGACCACTCTGCAGCTTGATACAGGTGACAACTCTTGGCTTCAACTTCTACCACCACTACTGTTGCTCACTGGAAGAGCACTCACACAAGAACCAATCATACACAAGTCAAAATTAGGCTTTGACTGGTCTGAAGTGGTATCAACTTTTCCTGACTAGACACTTGAGAACAGTATATTGAACACTTTATTTTCCATGCAGTCCATCTTCAGACAGAAAATGGTGCAGAAATATCACCCAATTTCAGCAGAAAAAGCAGGATGTAACTGGGGCATATGGCAGAGCCAGAAAGCAAAGAAATTTTAGCAGTTATGAGAAGTGGAACTTATAAGAGGTGGAACTTATGGAGGCTAAGTGGGTCTGTTTAGATTTCAATCTAAAGATAAGCATGGGGAGCGGCACCAGTAGAGTCACAAAGCAAGTCTCATAAAGAATGCTCTAGTCAGAAACCTGCATTCATGTAAAAATCCTTACCACAGCATTATGTGTGGTTTCAGACCAGACCATGTGGAGAAGAAGAAAATTGGTAAAATGTTTGGCATTTTTCTATTCTCTGCCAATAGCCAGAGATTAGCTAGCACATGAATGTGTAACACAAGTGATGCCTAGACAGGAGGGTGAGGTTTTATCTTTTTCTAGAAGTATACAGCAGTAAATGCTTTTTTCTCCTGCCTCCAGACATTTCTTAAAGTCACTTAAGGGAAAGGAAAATCCAGATATACCTACAGCAACAAAGAAATCTCATCCTAGTACCATAATTTAAGTATGCCATAATGCAGGTAAGAGTGCCCTAATTCTATAACACTTAAACAAGTGCAAGGAAAACAATGAACTGAAATACAGCTCCTGAGAAGCACACTAAGAGAGCTCCTCTGCTTCCACAGCACAGAAAACCCCTTTCAGCCACTTCTACACACAAGAAACCCGCTAAATACCGTGACTGTATGTGCGTGCACACGTCCATACGAAGCCACACACACAACCTACAATTAGTAATTGCAGCAATCATAAAGGATTTCGTTCCTATGGCTAAGGCGCTCATGCTATATCCAGCAAGTACAAAAACCACCAACAAGAAAGCTAACAAGCCTTTGCCTCTACAAACTTCAGCTAGCCAGCCTGTACTAAGGAGAACAACTGAAAAAAGTTTCTAGGTATACCTGGCTAAAAAAACCAAAAACCAAAAAACATGTATTAGAGTTGCAGTCAGTATGAAATAACATTTTTCAGGTCAACAGCACATTTTGGTATTTTTTGCTGGAGGGACCACTCATTTTTCAAAAGAGAATGAAATTCAGTACAGGGAGAAAAATCAGAAACTCTTTGGATTTTTTTATACACACAGTTGCTCTCACTAAGGCATTACACATGTACACAGTTATACCTCCTTACTAGCAATAACACCATACAGAGTTGTTTATCATAGAAGAAATACTGTAATTTCCAAAATATCTTCTTTTGTGACTACCTTCAAATTTCAGCTTGATTCAGATAAAGCACATTAATAAAATGCACGTTAATTAAAAGCAATTACTGCCCTTTGCTTCCCCCTTTCCCAAACTGAAATTCACTGCAAATGGTCCTTAATATTGAGTTGAATTTGAGTATTTACTTTACGCTTTAAAGTAAGCACTCGATCACAGAGAGCTCTTGCTGCTCACCCTGATAAAAATGTTTACCTCCACAGAGTATGAAAAAAATGCAACTACAAACAAAATCTTGAAAATCCTCACTGACTTTCATTTTGTGATAGATAGATAGATAGATAGATGCTTACTAATTTTTTGGTTTGAGATCTTGTTGTCTGGCAAGTCTGTGATGGATGAAGAGTGAAGAGTGCTCTGATCAGACAGACATCATCAACAAGAAGGTCTGACTGCAGTCAGTTTTACTGTGCAGAACTCTGCTAGGCCCTACCTTCACAGGAACTAATGAATCTAGGCCATGTCCTACCACAAGTTAACAGAACCAGCCTGAGCTGACTATGATGGAGTCATTCCCTCAGCCTTATCTTCTCCAAGCTGAACAAACCAACCACTCTTTAGAAGTCTTGCCCTCGAGACCTACCACCATCATGGTCACCCTACCCTCTCTAATAGCTTTAGATATAAAGATATATAAATATGTAAATTGTGTAACCTGCCCCCAGCACTCGAGGTGAGGCTGCCCCAGTGCAGAGCAGAGTGGGACAATCCCCCCTCTCTTGCCGGGCTGGTGATGCTGTGCCTGATGCACCCCTGGACACGGCTGACCCTCCTGGCTCCCTCATGTTCATGTTTGACTTGCCAGAAAAACCAAGACCCAGATCTCTTTCCAACTCTCTTTCTGGATGGCTGCTTTTCAGACTCTTGCTCCCCACGCTGGATATTCAAGCAGCATTACTTTGGATCAGATATGGAATCTAGCATTTGCTCATTTTACATTCCATATGGCCAGTGATTGCCCAGCTCTCTAGTCTATCCCAATCTCTCTGCCTCTCTACCCTCAAGGGAGTCCACAGCTCCTCTTAATTTAGAATAATTGGTAAAGTACTTCATGTAGGACAACTTACTTAATACCTACATTCAGAGACCATTTTTTAAAACACTAAAGAGCACTGTCCCTAAGATGTAGCCCCATGGAACCCCACAAGGGACAGATCACCAGTCTGATGTCACCCCATTCACTGTAGCCCTTTGTGCCTGACCCATGAGCCAGCTGCTCACCTACCACATGATGTGTTTATCCAGCTGTGGGCTGGACATTTTCTCCAGAAGGATCCTGAGAGAGACAGTATCAAAAGCTTTACAGAAATCCAAAAAAGATTACGTCAACTGGCTGTGCTTGGTCAACTGGGTAGGTTACCTTGTAAAAGAAAATTAAGTTTGGTAAACACATCCTTCCCCTCATGAACTCATGCTGGTCGTGACCAATGACTGTGTTGTCCTTATGATGTTTTTCAATAACTCCCACACCAAGTATTGAAGTGAGACTGACAGGCCTGTAGTTACCAGTCCTTCTCACTTTACTTGGAAATTGGGTTAAATCTGCTTAGTTTGCATTCAATTACTGCTTAATTTATTACTATTTAATTTCCATTCAATCACTGATTAATAGTAATTTGATCACCATGTAATCACTAATAAAAGCCTTTTAGTTAACATTATAACCATGAGGTCTTAGTTCACCTGCCACTTGGCATTTTATACATCAGACAATATGAGCAGCTTTACCAAATTAAGTTCAATAATAAGTTATTAAAATTTAGAAAAGTAAAATAGGAAACCAGGCAGTGATATCTAGCTTTAAGCCCAAAAAACACTATGACATCTTTCCTACCTATGCAGAAAAATAACTAAGTACATATAGTCAGCTTAAAATAAAAACACATGGTGCACAAATTTTCAACACTTCAGTGCAATTTCATTGAAGATACCAGAATTATTGACCTAGTTAAGAAACAAAGTGCTATACAAAAAAGGGAATTTCAAAATGTTCCAGAAACACTTTAACAAAGTACATATTTTCAGCAGAACAGTTACTGCTGTTCTGCAATCTGAACCCAAAGGGAACTAGATGGTTTCCTCAGAAATGAGCTGCCTATCTTGCCAAGGAACACTGACTTGTGTTCCCTGTGTACCCACAAAAAGGTCATTACTGTTAAAAATGTCCATTTGGGAAATGTCTTGTGGATATATCACAGTGACAGAGTAGAACTCACCTGGAGTTCTACAGCCAGTGAAAAACCACTGCAAACCTCAAACAGTTTGACTTTCACAAGAAACACCCACATACACAATGGTGTATGGCTTATCTACATTGACAGGTACTCAGGGAAAGAAAAACCCAGAATAAACCTGTCAAGGCTACAAGCCATTTTTCCTACAAGCTTTAAATTAGCTTGTTCATACCCATAAATCTTAAACAGATTCATTTCAGCTCCCAAAACTGAAAGCTGCTGACAAAGCCACATACAACTTGCAGTACTTGTTCACTAAATATGGAAGAAATCTTATGTCTCTCAATTCTTAGCTTCTCACTATAAGGAAGTAAATAAGTAATGTGAAAAGCATACTCTGACACCAAAAAACCACAGGATGACACTATTTGAACTCCGCAGTGAACTCCTAGTTATAGTAACAACTCCAAATTGTACTGTCGTATAGTAGACAGAAAATACAAGCAACATCCTCTTAAAAAATAGGCATATTCACAGATAAGATATAATTTGATAGATGTAAATGCAGTCTGTCAACACTACATGAATAAATTGCAGATTATCCCATGTCACAAACTGTCCTATCTTACCTAAGAGCCTACTAAGCAAATGTGTTTAAACATGCTTAAAACATGCTTTATAGCATAAAAGCCACAAAAGCTCTTTTACATTCTGAGCTTTGGGGATGTTTTTCTTAAAAACAAGAAAATTAACCAAACCTCAATTTCTTAAACTATCAAAACCACATTCATATAAAATAAATAGTGAATAATCTAATTTATCAACTGAAGAACCCTGTGTTCTCTGCGATGCAAAGTATTTTCTGTAAGTCACATTAATAAGCATAAGAGGACTGAGACATTATACCTGGACACTTCTTGTTTTGTTCCTCAGAACACAGCTAGAACAACTTCACAGGATGCATCTGGATTTAGCACATGGTCTCTGGACTGCCCTCAAGATAACTTTCTTGGTTGTGTCTATTTCACCATTAGCTTGAAAGTTTTCAGTGAAACTGAAGCATTTGGTTTGCTTAAGATCTGGGCTGTGTGACAACAGAGGACAATAACCAGAGCAGCAGGTACACTGGCATGATTGGGAGCAGGTTCTTGGCCAAGGGTGCAGCCACTGGGCATCCAGCTGGCTCCAGACTTCACCCCAGGAGGCAAGCCCTGGGTCAGGGACCTCACACAGCTTTCCAACCCCCATGTACAGCCTCCTGGATGTTATCTACCTCTGAAAGCACCCTCAGCACAGGTAGCTGACTTTTTAAAAGCTGAAGGAGAAAACAGATGGATATGTAGATTACTAAGGTTTTATTTTTCTCCCCACAAACAAAATCTGATTCACCTGAATTGCATTTGCGTATTCATTCTGACTGCAGAAGTACTTCAGCCAGCTGGCTCTGATGCAATCATGCATCTGCTGTTAATTCTCTTCCTTAAAAATGAAATTTGTTTGTGCTTAAGCATATTTTGCACCAAAAACACCCTGTCTATTATTTTTTTCCCAATACATTCCAGATTAAGCTCACGTCACACAATATAAATTATATTCACTGGAGGCAAACGTGACATTTGCAAAGCTGAGTCATGCCAGCTACTAAATACATCCTCTTTTAAAGAAGAGTTAAATAACAACATGTTTTAAAATCAATTAATTCAGGGACTGTGAAGGTAAACTGTTAACCTTAGTGCTGGTAGAAGATGTTTTCTGTATGCTAAAACTTAACTCACAACAAAGCTACTGCTTCTCAATTAAATTCAGTTAGAAAAATTCTACTTTATATCCTGCTACCCAGTGTTCAGACACAGATCTTTTGAATGCAGAGTCAAACAAAGTGCTTGTGCTGTCTGGAGTCCTAATTAAACCCCAATTTCATGAAATAAAAATTAACAGGTGCCCAGTTTTTCTTATCAGGTTCATGTTCTTGGACTGATCAGAAGGTTCTGTTCTGAATTAGTAAGTAGCTATCACAACAACATAAGATGTTCCCAAAAAATCTTAACCACACAAAAGAGCCCACAAAGAACCACATCACAATCCTCCCTGCCCCCAAATAAGGGTGTTAGCTCAAGGCCAGACAGCATTTGCTGCTTAATTCCTTTTAGCTTTCAGTTACTCATGTTCCCACACAAAAACTTCTGCCTTTGAATGTCTGTTCTTAACATAATTCACAGGTTAGAGACTAATTTATTAGCTAAGAAATCAGAAAACATATTCTGGAAAGGAAGTAAAAAGAAGGCAATGAAGAACACACTGGATATGAGACTAGATCTGCCCATGGTTAGATACACTATGCCTACAGAAGAGGTAGGTGTTTAGTTGTCTGAAATGTGATTTCATGCATAATCATTGTGCTACATTTCATCCACATCCCATGATGGCAACTCTGGAGATGCCAAGAGTGGCTGTATGTGAGGGAGCTGACTTTCACAAGCAGAGCAGTGTTAGCTGCACCAGACAGAATTCTGGAGCGGGCTACAGAAAGTGATTTGGGACCAGCTGCTGCAACTCCCACAGACAGACATGACCCAGACTGGCCAAGCCTCAGAGCATGGCCCCTCCCAAAATGCCTCCCTGCCCCTCACACATTCTTGTACATCAACCCCTTCATGGCCATCCCTGTAGGGTTGACAGCTGGGTATCCAGAGCTAAATCTAACTTCATTTTTAAGATGTGATAATTGCAAAGCAGAGTCATGCCATACGGCCTAGCTAAAAATTACTTCAGACAAGTGTTTTTTCTCCTGAAAAATGCAGTGTATTGCTAACCAGCACAAAGAAATCAGAGCTGCATCATGTCAAAACTAAAATAACTATTTCCATATAATTGTAACAACAACGACAAAAATAGGTACTTGAGAGATTTTGAGTTTGGCCTAAATAAATGCTTTACAATAGGACTGTGCTCATAAATGGCTTCTGTTGTAAAATATTGAGCTACTTGTCAATAGCTACTACATAGCACAAACAAGCTCAGAGCATGTTGCCAAGTCAGACACCTTGCAAGACACTTGTCTGTCAATTTCACAGAAAGACACTGTTGCTCTGAAGGGAAACAGAGGCGCCTAAGCTGAGCATAGATGTGGATTTCTCATTTAGTTGATGCTAGCTAGAAAGTCCTCTGTTAAAAGAGTATTTTTAAACACTGCAAACAATGAAGAGACCAGTACAGTGTTTCCAACATTAAATAAAAAATCAAAGTTAAATTACAAAGGATAAACATGAGATCAACTTATCTAACTTATTTATCAAACATAGAAGGTTTTTATTTGCATGGTCATGCTTTCAGATGAAAGATGGAAGCATAAAACACAACTTTAATTACAAAAATAATTATTATGTCCAAAACACAAAGGTTATTGCTGATATAACTGGGTTATTACTTTCTAAGGCAGATTTGCAAAACAGCACTTTTGTACTCTGACACACAGACTCCAGGCCCCCGTTACTATTCTAACACAGACTTAATAAATTTATCCATTAAATCAAGTTAAATGGTATAGGGAAAAACCAGAAAGCTATTACCAAAACATATTTCCTGGAGTTTTTTTCTAAATTGTACAACAGTCTCAGTAGGCACATAGTGGAAGTTTCAGCCCCTTATTCAGCAGGGGAAGAAATGAAAAGGTTCTTGATGTATGCTAAAAAGCTACTTGGAAAAAAAAATAAAAAAAAATTAAAAAAAAAAAAAAATTGATTCATTAATGATTCAAAGACTTCGCCAAAACTTTGGAAAATCGTACCAAGCAGGTAACCAGCCTAGAGCTTTTTCCCTGAACAGGCATGATTCATCATCTTAGATCCAGTGACTTCTTTGATATAATTTGTGGTGTCAATTTTGAGATAGGATTGTTACAGCAAAGGTTGGTAGTTACTGTAAAAAAAAAAATCATGTATTTATATAAGGATCTTTGAGTATAATCAATCATCATTAATTCTATTTCTAGTATTTAAGTGGAATTAGTTTAATTGCTAAAATCAAACAAACAAATAAACAGGAGGCTCATGGCAGGTATAGGCTTTAAGGAAGTCTCCTGACCTCTCCCTCTTTATATGTGTGGGAAACTAAGGCATGCAACAATTATATTTTAAGACAGCCAAAACTATTTGTAGTCAACTTTGTTCTAAGCACACACATTTCCACAATTTTAAGGATTTCCATGTGTATCTTCTCACAGAGGTAAGGCATTGGAACTGCTCACAGATGCTAACGACAGAGATCCTTTTAATAGGCCAACAAATTATCTACTAACTTTTGAAATTCTATATGTTAATCTTTTACCATTTTATAAACAGATATAACAAAAGTAAAGTATGTTACCTTTTCCTAGAAAGCAAAAGATATATGCCTCAGCAGAAGTTGTTCTATACTCTGCTTACAGAACTCTGCAGTTCACTGAATAGTACACCTTGAAAAAGCCCCCACTGAATATGCACTGCTGATTACTTTAATCTGTGATGTATTTAAAAAGAACTCTACACATTTGCCTTGGTATCTGTTTTCACTGCCTTCTAGCAATACAGCTATAAAGACACATTCACATAACTTCATGAAAAAACCACATTATTTTAAAGGAAATCTTTTCAGTTATACAGTTTTACTGCTCAGAACAAACATCACAAGCGGTCCTCTGCACATCTGCTAGTAACACGTTGCTCCTCAAGTAACATAACATTAAGAAAAGACCAGGTTTAATCCTTCTTTAAGTGGAAAGACTGACTGAAGCAAGGATATATAATATGAATATACTGCAGTGTCCATGGAAACTACTTCTCTACTAGACAGGCAAAATTAGAGTATCCACATGGCAAGTTAAGAGTATATACTTATCAAGTTTTATGTACTCTTAGTAGTGTCATACCCCTTATGTCAATCTTGTGTATTCACAGAAGCTATGCAGTATCCTCAGCAGCTCTTTGCCAAAACCATCTAACAAACCCCTAATGGACACAGCGAGTCTGTTCTTTAGGTAACACTAATAAAACACATACACAGTTGTTAGAGTTGTCAATGCTTATTTTCCAGATACACACCAAGCAAAATATGAAAGAAGATTTGTCCTCTTCACTACAAACGGTCAACAAAACAGGAATATTACTGTGCCAGATAACACTCCATTTCTCACTGTTTATTATTACAAGGGTTTGTGCAAGTCACTAGAATTTTGTATTCTATTTTGAAAGGACTCTCAGATGACATAGCAGGATTTTAAAATGCCTCATTTTTTTCTCAAGATACAGACTTTATACTTAAAGCTTGAGATTACGTATAAGAGTCAAAAGCCTTTTAAGTGAGACAACCCGCACAAGAAAAACAGGTTATAAAAACAAAACACAGTTTGGAAAGAAAACTTAGTTACTAATGCTGACCAACCAAAGTTACCAAAAAAACCTAGTAACATCCTGTTTTCTGATGGATATATTTGCTAGAACTGCATTTCTTCGCATAATTGCTCTTTGCCAACCACTAGTAAATTGAAAGTCTATTTTTAAAACAACAAATAAATATATAGTTAAGTCATTCATTAGTTTGTGACCACTAACATGCTTGTACTGCTTTGTATTTATCCAAATGTTCAGTCTTGTTTGTTTGGGGTTTTTGTTTTATTTTGTAAACTAAGAAGCAGAAAAAAACATTCCAGAACTTTGAAACTTCATTATGTAGAAAATGCCAGATTAATTAAAGGTAGCCTGCTTTGGAATTTCTAGTTACAAACAGAAACAGTGATAAATAGACAGATGCGCCTCCCATCTGAAAAGGCCTCTACAACACCATTAACAAATACTCTACACAAAGAGACATTAAAGTAATAATTGAAAACCTCAAATCTCTAGCTCATTTGTGTAATTTATTTTTTAAAATAGGCATTCAAATGCCATTTGAAGAAAACAAGTGATGTAATATCCATTACTGTCCTTAGAAAGATATTCTGATGATTGAGCCATCTAAATCTGAAAAATATGCCCCTTCATTTCCTTACAGTTCACAAGCACTTTCTCATCCTGCTCCCTTCCCTTAACTTTTTGCCCCTCTTTCTCAAGTAACATTTTCTCTACCGCCTCACTTTTAAAAAGGCAATATACAAGAAGAAGGACAAATAAGCATCTGAATAGTGTGTATACTGGGGAACTAGTGCATCACTAGCCTTTTACTATTATTTTCATTATGAATGACATTCCAAGTAAAGACATACAACACACTGTTTTCTTTTAGAATAAATTAACCAAAGCTTTGTAGTAATTTTCCCTATTTCACAATTTACCTTGACATTTTTGCCACAGATGCATTCCATATGTTTTGGGTTTTTAAAAATTTTATAAACATTCTGCTGTTCCTGTCTATGTATCTAGCTTCTGTAGGATGATCAAACTGGTACAGCTCAAATCTCAAAGAAATAAAGATACTAGAGTGACAGAGGATGCAGAACTTGGGAAAAGTGACCCCCAAACTACAAGGCATATTCCTCAAGATACTTGCACTAGTATGCTGCTGTTAAGGCTGAAACTAATGTTAGAATTGTGTGCAACTTTTATCTTTCTGCTGGTGCTTCAAATAAACAAAACAATCACCCTCAAGGTGTGTCAAGCTACCCAATTCACAGTCTCTAGCACTCTTCTTTTGTGCTGTCTCTGTTCTTCCCATTCTGCACTGTGAAGCAGGCATGTTAAAGCCTGGGGACAGTAGGGATAGGAGCCAAAAGTTAGAAAACAAAATAGAAAGAACAAGCCAAGCAGCTCTTTCATTCTGTGTTCAGCTCTTTATGCAGTGATGGTGAAAACCAGCCATTGAAAGAGAATTAGGTTCTTTTTGCTACTGAGTTCTTTTACACTTACGCTCCTACAACTTCTGTTAAGAGAGGAGCCTGTGCTTTCTGCTTCTGCTCCGTGGTGTCCACACTAGCCCAGCACAGTCTTCAGATAATTCTCCTACCTACTTCTTAATTTCTCTTCTTTCCCAAAAGTATCTGTACTTCTCCACTGAACACATGTGGCACGGAAAAATGATCCATTAAATATTAAATTCTGTACCGGTAAAAATAGTATCTACTTACAGCAGGTGTTATCAGCATGAAATAAAATCTTATTGCTGTAAGATGGCACAGCAATGAAGTTACATTCTTTTCCCCACTGTGGGCACTTCAATTTGGCCTCACATTACCTGGCAATGTTAGGCCAAATATTTACTTATCCACAATGAATGAACACTTTCAAGTACAAAGACCTAACTCTGGAGAATTTGTTTAGTAGGGAAGAAAGGGAAAAAAATTAGATTATTTGTAAGAAAACATATTTGAAAACAGTATCAACAATTGTGATACAGATCAGAGGCATACTGGCTCCAAGCAATCTCTCTTGCATTATTTCAGTTAGTTACCTGCTTGCCAAAAGGTAAGGAAGGCAAATGAAATACACAACATACTTCCTTCTAGTTCCCAACCTTCTGACCTAAGCAGAAGCCCTAAGTGAAGCCTAAGAAATAAACAACGTTTTGACCACAGTATTTCTCATGCCGAAACAATCATAAGGCATGGAGTACTTCTGCTGATAACTTGACAGTCCTGAATAACAAATGTGAAGCATAATACTTGTGCTGCCTCACTATGAAAGGAATGCTGCTTCCACAGAGTAAGAATCTCAATAAATATAAGCATGAAGACTCAAGTGTTCCTCTCATCATTCAAAACCATTTACCCACTTGAAACAGGGAAATACAAGTTCCTTTACTCAAGATCACTTACAGATTTTTCAGACAGCCAACACAACAGGCAGTTTTTTGTAACATACATGACAAAGTCATAAGAAAAATGGTAGTGACAACTATTGCAGCTCTTAGTATCAAGAAGGATTACCAGGGTCCTTCAAGACCCAAACTAGCCACAGATAGCACAGCAAATTACAAGGCTTAGTTCCTGATGGACTTCACATCAGATGCTTTCAAGTTTAAGCCCAGAAAATAAATGCTTTTTCAGAACCTTCTACACTACTCTCACCATCTGCTGTCTTATTCTACTCTTCTGACAGGAAAACATAGTTATTAAATTATTTATCTTGGTGACTACTTAGCTCCTTAGACCACAAAGTAAATATATATTCAGAAGCATCATCCTGGCTCCAACTGTTATTATGGAGAAACAAGACAAACCATAAGAATTTCCTAATATACAAATCCACTGCCTTTACTGGTACTGCCACGGTCAATACATGCTTCCCTTTCAAAACTGATATGTAGTCTCATTTAACACAGCAGAACTTGTCCCATGCCCTCACTGCAGCAATGAAGATAAAAACCACTGACTAGTACAACAGCTTCATTTTCTCTCAAGAACTGCTGTGGCAAATGACCACAAAACAGGCATTACACAAGTTTTGAAAAGACAAAGATAGCCCAAACTAGCACACTGCCTTTTACAAAAGAGGTACAATGACAGATTTCTTGACTTTGAGACAAGATGCATTATTTTCTTTAGTTCTATGGAGATGCTTTCCCAGATCTCCAGTTACCTGGAACTCCTAAGAAGCTTTGCAGACAGTTTGGAAAAAGACATTGTAGTATCTCTGAAATACACAACTGGTATTGACAGCTAGTCTGTATCTTCATACTGACATTCACAAACTGTGGTTTGCTTCAGCACTCTGTCTGCACACTACAGAACTGATGAGAAACTCCATTATCGTGACAAGTTAAGCTGTAAAATTCAGTGGAAGCCTCTCTATCACAGAAAAAAAAGAAAGGTGTTTCCTGCTTTCACACTTGTCTTAATTGTGCCAGGTTTTGTTTGTTTTGAGTTATTTACTAGCATAACAGTATTTCATTTATATAATCCTTCCCAGTGAAAGATCTGTTGCTGAGTCATTAGAGTTTTGTTGGAGGGTACAATCGAATCTGCATGTGTAATTCACTTAAGTAAATAAATGCAAATGAAAGAAGCAACTACTTTGACTAAACTGTCAAACAGCTGCACGGTGACAGTTCAATTTACCATAAAAAGTTTCTCTGTTTTGAACAAGGCTTTATCTCCCAATGTCACACAACTGTTCATTTTTCCTTCTCTATGTGTGGGTGGGGTGGGAGATATTTTCCTTGTATCTGCTGACAAAGATTCACTCTGTACATTTGGAAACAAAACCACAAAAAAACCACACACCAATTCCTTTGACTCGGACAACAGTTTTTATCTAAAAGTTTAGATTAAGGTGTAAGAAGTATTAGATAAAGGCTGCAGTTGTTCTTGAACGTGTTTTTCCTTCTCAAATAAAGGAAAAGGACTGTTAAAGATGGTGTCAAACTTTAAATTTGTAGTTTTGATTTCACTAGCAACTTCTGAAAAAAGCTAAAGATACAATTACTCAGTTAAGTATTTAAGTACAGTCTCAAGTCCTCTCCCAAACCAAAACGTTTCCCTCATTTTTCCTACTCCTCACAAAAAAAATACAGAGAATTCTACAGCTCGAGGTGTTTCCAAATATTTTAATACTTGACCTTTCCCTCTGCACTTTACAGCAAGTCAACAAATATACCTAGCAAAAGGAACACGTTCTCCTTAGCATTCACCTTCAGTGCTCAGGTTGAGAGGCAATAAAAAAGGGAAGCCAAGAAATTAGAAACTCATTCATTCTACCACCAAGCTTCATTAAATCTTGCTTGAACAGTTTAGTGGGATGATAGCTCTTCATCCAGCAAATGTGGTCCTGGACTTGCAATTTCAGGTCAGCATTCTGGCCTGATCAGAAAACATCCAGGAATCACCACATCTACGGCTCCATTTGCTCTGGGCGTTGACTTACAATCAGCTTGTAGGACAAATACTACAGACTGCACCTAGGAGGTAAGAAAATGTTAAGGGAGAACAAACAAAGATCTGTACATAACTTGTAAAAAAAAGTCTACTGCATTTGACAAAAGACTGGAAAACAGAACTAGAATAACCAAAATTTTCTCATTATAATAACTAGATGAGCATCATGCAGTCAGTAACAGCACCTTCATGAGCAAGGTGCACTTGCTTCCTGAGCAGATTTGATTTCCACTTTTTCTCTGGAGAATTAAGGAGTGAGGGTTCACATGCTGGATTCAGCATGCAGGCCAGATATGGTTGTGGTCCTTTCACACAGAATAATCAGTCACTGCCCCAAAGCCCTCTTTGTCTGCCACTCAGACACAGATCATTTGGTTTAAGGTATTCATTATTCAGTCTCTCCCTCAAACAAACGCCCCCTCTCTCCCAGACATGCAGCCCAAACTGTGGCTTGTGAATCCCCATCCACAGCAAGGTAGTTAATGAAGCCTAGCGTATTCTCATCAGTAGTTATCCTCAACTCATTCATGGAACTTCCCATGGAAGTAGATCAGATTGCTGCACCTAAAAAACGAAGTATTTAAAATCAGTTTCTCTAGAAAACATCTGTCACAATAAGCATGACCACTTTAGAAGCACCAATACAAATAACCCTTTGAATTAGTACACCAATACAAATAACCCTTTGAATTAGTACACTTTTAAAAATAAATTCCTTTCTTAAACCATTGCATTTTTAAGGATTTAATGCACCTACACTACAAAAATCAAAACTGACTTCTTTCATGCTCTTTAACTCCAGAAAAAGCACTATCAAGACTCTTAAAAGCAACGAAGATACCGGCAAGTCTTTAGTCATGGGTTTATCAATGTACTAAAAGACACATGGATATATTTCAGTCTAAGCATCAAAACTGAGACCAAAAAAAAAAATACATCCCTATGAAGAATAACAGTCACACAGGTTCATCTAAATACTATGCTACCCGTTCAATTTGCTCATCCTTAACCCCCTGGCCATCCTGTGCTGGGAAGCTGCCCTCATTCTTTTCTCCAGGCCCTTGTTGCTAGGGTTGCAGCTGCACAGCTCATTGCTGTTGAAGCACATGTCTCTGGAGGGGGACACAAAGGGTTTCATTATCTGCTCCTCCCAGCAGCCAGATAAGAGCATTCCCCCTTCTCCCCCCACCAGAAGCAGGCAGGCAAGCCTCTGCCAGACGTGACCACTGACATGAAGAACTGCAGAAGGCACAGTGCCCTGGCTCAGCTCCCTGTCACCACCAGCTTGCTGCCTTCCAGGGACACACTGCAGAAGCTGCTCATTTATGATCCAGTCTTGACTCACGACTTGATGGGGAGCTCACACTGCAGGTCAACTCAAGAACTACTGACACAAGACCTGTATTTTTAAAACTAGTGAGAACAGTCTCCTAATAAACCCAGTCTTCCAGAAAGAGCTCTGCTCAAGACATGTGGCCTTCTCTGGGGCACACAGATTGAAGACAGAAAACATCAACGACCAAATCAGCACACTGTGCTGTGGTCTCAAGCACTGTTCATTCACACTGAACAACCTTCCCATGGTTTAATTTAAATCCTTACTGGCATTAAGAGCTAGATTCATTCTGTACACTTGTGAAGGAGAGGGCTATAGGCAGTGTTTCCATTCAGGAAATATAGCTAATAAAATTAGAAATATTAAAAAATTAATTATTTCTTGGATGGGCTTTGGTATCCTGTTAATTGTAAATGCCAGAACATTTTAGCAATTTCCTAAAAAGAATTTGTTCAGCATTTCTGGTGTCAGAAGAAAGAAAATGAGATTAAGTGTTTTCATTTTGGATTTCCCTTTCTCAGGGCAGAAATTCACTGCTGAAGAGCAGAAAATTATTAGAGAAGAGAAAGACATTAACTCTTCATGAGAACCCTGAGTATCGACACAAAATAATTCATTAAATACGTTTTTTTAGCTATGGTTTACAATGGAAACAGAATATTTATTTCACGTACATCTTACACATACACTTTAATGATTATCAGTTCTACATTAATAGCAGATGCAGAGATTGAATGGAGTACAAAAGTATTCCCACACAGTGTGCCAGACAATCTCACAGCAAAAGGTAGAAAGGAAAGCACAGTTTATCTAGGCCTTCACTAAAGGCCAACTAGTTTTTCACTTAATGCCATCAAATCAGCAGTCCTGTTCCTGAAGGTCTGTCTCTTTACAACAGTGGACAGTGGAGGAAACATCTAGGATCTGTACCAGCTCTGAGGAAGCCAAGTCCCCACAGAAGGCAGTATGAATTCCATTGTTTCCTGCCCATAAGATTACCGGAGCATGCTGGCAAGGCTATGCACTTATTGTGCTCCTGAATAGCCAGGGGTTGATGACATCCAGATAGTCTGAAACCAAAAGGCTGGTACCTGTCCCATGATCTGACAATTGTGACCTGGGACTGGAAGGGCCACAGGCAGAAGCATGCTGTTTTAACTCTGTGTTAACAAAGGACAGCCCTATCTTGTTCATGGTAACTTTTTGAGAAACAGGTTAGATCTTCCATCATGGGCTTCCCCTTGTAGTTCAACTGAGGTCTTCTAGCCTCATTGTTATTTCTGAAGGGCACAAACAAAGCAGAGCTGAGCACACCACGCTTCTTTCAATGAAATTAAAATTCACATTTTGAAAAAAGCAGCACATTTACAATTACCTCAGTCTCAGTTCTGTGTAAAGCATCTAATTCTGAAGAATACAACTGGTATTATTCAAGGACCCTGAGTGAAATACTTCTAGTACAACAAGAAGTTTATTTTTTTTCCCTTAACCTACAATTGTGGTTTCTTTCATCATGAGAATATATCATAAATATTTAAAGCAGGAACAAAATAAGGTCACGAAATGGTGCAGGTACCATTATTTACTTGTAATACTATGTATTTCAGTGTTTGATTCCACCTGCTCTTTCATCTAGCCTTATCTCATATCTCTGTCTCCCCCTCCTGTTGCATAGCTCTGTAATTGGGATGATAGAACTAGTAGAGAGAACTTCAATTTCCACGTTAAAGACATACATCAGCTAGAGCCCAAGGAAAAAAAAACCCAAAACTACCACAAACAACACATTTATTTCACATTAGGCAGCCAACAAGGCAGAAGTATCTAGAAAAATAAAGAGGGATAAGAGAGCAGCAGTAGAATAACACACAGTGATGCTGAAATAACTGCAGTTGTTGAACATGCAATGTTGTGAATAATGCTGACACCTGTCAAAAGAGAGTGAATCTTCTTTTTATGTCACTAGTACATCCATTATTGAACATGTGAAAATAACTAGCAGGTGTGTATAGTTTTACATAGCTAAATAGATACCTCAAGCATTTAAACTGCTCTAGTGAGATGTGCACAAAACTATCACTCTCAAAAAAAAAAAAAAAAGCTGATTTAACTTGCTTTGTAATATATTGATATCCCAGACAGCTGCAAAATTTAGACAGCAGTGGTAACACCAGCAATAACAGTCAGTGCATAGTAGTTGTCAACTTTGACTAATACAGTACTGGTATTTTGATGGAAAATGCACAGTGCTAAGGATTTTTGCAAAAATTCTGGAAACAATAGTCTAAAATACAGTCTTTCACTTCTTGATGAATATCCTATTTTACTGTAATATTGAAAATGCAGTTTACCAAAAATTAAATACTCTTTAAGTGTACCAATACTAACAGCACAACAATGAGATAGTGAAAAGTCTTCTAGAAGCTCTTCTGAATAGTTGCTGCTCTTAATTTGTCAAGTGATGGACATTTGTTCCTTTTGTAGCTGCATGTTGTATTAAATACACCCTCAGAACATCATTCTGTGAAACAATCTATTATTTCTGGATATATGTGAATCTTGCTTCTAGAGGATTCTCAGCTATATTAAAAAAAAAAAAGAGAGGCAGTGAAACAAACAAAAAACCACTTCCACACTTGAGCTCAACTTGAACTACCAAATTAGCAATAGCTGCAGCGTGCTACTCCATTGTAAAGCTTCCGGTGAGTTAATGCTACGTGACTTCTTTAAACACATATGGAAATGAAAGTATATCAACCTCTAGAGACTGGAACAAGCACGTGTTTTTGTAACAGTTTGTTTTGGGACATAGAGATTTTTCTGCTACTAAACTTCACACTGGGGAATTAGACATCTATTTACAAGGGGTTACTAGTCATAGCAAACTAATATGTAGGACCAATACACAGGTTAACAAAGAGTATCCATGAGTCTCCAATACTACCTTAAAGATCCCTTTTAGCCCAAACCATTCTGTAATTTATAACACATATCAACTCCCTTCCCCATAAATGGCACTACAGTCAGTATTTGCAAAGCTATCAGCTTTTTCCTGGGCTTTAAAAACAGAAATAGTTACATTCTTTCTCCTGTACCACCCACCACAGAGGACTTCATAATGTAACGCTATCTGTCAGCCTTCAAATTCTGGGTCAAACTAACAGAATCACCACAGTGGCACCAACCACTGTAGCTATTCTGAGATAGAAGCAGCAGAAAGGAAGAGGCAAAAGTAACAGGAAGGGTTACTGCTATATTGAAGGTAACAGGAAAGGCTGGTGTTCTAACGGGGGAAAGAGACGAAGAGGAGAAGCAAGGCAGAACACAGCAGAGAGAGAGAAACTACACTCATGAAACGGGTCTGAAGTTTACATATGATATAAAATAACTGGGTTGATTTTTTTGGTTTTAAACAAAAAAGTCTGAAGAATGGAAAGTAAAAGCACAACAGATAACCTACTGCATTAAAAAGCTTTGATGAAATATATCTTAATATTCACAGGCAAAGGTAGTTGCAGGAGATATGGAGGAGCTAGATGGAGAGCAAAAGAAAGAGGGTACAGAAACAAAGGAACCATTGTATTTATGAGAAAGCACTTGTTGGCAAAATCATTCTATGGACTGGGTTATCTAGAGGTAAATAAAGTTTTGACAGTAAATCGTGTTTTTCTTCCATAGCAATTCTGTTAACAGGAGAAATTTCAGCAAACCTCCACAAATCTGTTTTCACTACAACAAATAAATCAAGCAATAACATCTAAATACAAAGTACTCTGGGGATATACACTTTAAAATCAGTGGGGACCAGAGATTCATGTCACTGTGTGGCTTTTCATTTACTTGTTAAGTCACAGTCCATTAAAAGACATTCAATACAGCAGTCTCTTGTGGCTTCTCAAGTTAGGGCCCTTATGTTAGAAGCATCTCAAAACTCAGATGGAAAGTTAGATTTCGAGATTGTCAGAAGCATCATGGACCCAGCAGTTTCCACTCAACGCCTGACAGATTTTTTGAAATGCAGGTGCTACTCAACTACATATTCAGCTTGCTACTTTGTAAATCAAACAATTCCTCTGACGGTCCTGTCTCCTAGTAATTAATTACAATGCTTTTCTGCGCCTCCCATCCCTCTTTTGCCTAAGGTAATTATGTATACATAAATATAGATATAATAGATAGATAGATAGATAGATAGATAGATAGATAGATAGATAGATAGATATGCTGTAACAAGTAACTATCACCCATGTAGTCTTCTTAAAGAGAACGTATTTCACACTTCCTCCTTACCACAGTAAAAGCATTTTTCCCACAACACTAGTACTAACTCGAACAGACCATTCTTAAAAAGGGAGTTAAGGTAGCCTTACTATCCTCATTTTTTAATTCACTCATATTAACTAAAAAGCAAACAAAAACCCACTGAAGCTACTGAAACTCCCCACTATGTTCCTGTCTGAGACAATTCAAAAGCAGCATTCCTTTTCCACCTGTCAATGGGATTTAAAGAAGTTACAGTTTGAAGCCATCCGTTCTTACAGGTCTTCCCTCTGTGCACCAAGGAGTGAATGTGCCCAGGATGTACAAATGCAGCTCAGCCTCTGAACATGATTCATAATTAAGGCCCAACATGACTGACGAAGTAACTGTTGACAAATACTTGAAATGAAGTTTAATAAACCAGCCCCAAAAAGAAGGTCAGTCATGCATAATACAGCCAGAGCGAAGCAGATCAATTATACAACAGGAATAATGGAAATACTGGCCTACTTACCCCTCCTCCCCAATTTACTCAGTAACAGAAAACATTCCTGGTAGGATTAATAACTGGGAATGAAGAAAGACTAGAAGGATTAAAGACTGATTTCAATGCAATTGAAATTACATTTCAATGCAGAGAAAGATTTAAAGACGTGTTTCTTTTGAATTTTCTTGGTCAAAAGAGGAAATCAGATTCTTTAAAAATATACAGCCACTACTTCATGCTAAAGGGGGCAGGAGCAGCAAGATTAATTGCTTCACTCTTTGTATTTCAAAAAGAAAATTACAAAATAAAGTGATGTCTCATGGAAAGCATAATATGATATGAATGAAGCATATTCCAAGAAACTGGATCAGTGTCTCCTGGACACAAGGTACCACCCAAACAGCCCAGTGAAACAATTCTGGACATGAGCTGACATGCAAACTAAGAATCTGTGAAATGACAGAAAGGAAGCAAGAAGCCTGTAAAATCTGTACCTCCAAAGCAAAATGCTACTAAAATTTTCAGGACAGTATTCTGAATTTATGTGCCAAAACTCTGAACAAGTGTATATCAAATACACCACTCCTTCAAGGCACACAGGTTAAAGTGCTTCCCCTAGTAAGGATGTAAGCTGCACATAATGCTAAAGAACAAAGCTAGAACACAATCCATTCTGTGTCCTTCAGTGTGCTGTACCAATTGCTGGTCCAAAAGACAGACTGCAAGACTATTTTGTGTGGCCAAGATGAACTTGAAAATTAATTTTTGCCATTAGCACAAGTCTGTTCATTACCTGTGCTTTCCTTCTTTATACTAGATCATTCATATGGGAGAGAATAGGATCCTTTTCTTTCCTTTCAAGAAAATGGACAGCTGCATGATTAGAAGCTCCACCCAGAATTCAAGAACATTTAGATATGTTAAAAGGAACAAAGAGACCTCCCCTGCTTGAGCTCACTTTCAGCCAGTTCTTAGATTTCACTGGAGCTTTTCTCTGCCTCTGAGCTACCTAACTTACTAGGTTTTAAGTATTTCAAGTAACTTCATGCTGCAGAATAGGAGTCTTTAACTATTCCATAGCTATAGCAATTTAATCTGACTGTGTAACACCAAGGCATTGTCTGGCAGCTTTAGGGAATGGAGAGCATTGCACACACAAACCTGACGTACAGAGACAAACAGTAAGCACTGAACATAGCAAGGACTATTAACACGCAGCCCAGGCTCTCCCAGGAAACAGGATGTCAATGTTCAAGTACACCCAGGACATTTGGCCTTGGCATTCTCTCTGCAGAGAGCACTTTGTCCCAAACATTAAGTACTGAATGGACTTGGGGCATTTTCCGTGGAGATGTGATTATTCAACGTGGAAAAAGCCAGAATTATACTCTTATGCTTCTTGGGCTTTATGCCATAACTACAAAATGGCAGATTTTTTTCCAGTATAAGATCACATATTTTAAAAAAATAAAAGATTGGTTGCAAAGTACAGCGTAAGAGGGCAGGACACAGGTTTTTCAGGAAGTCTTATTTCCCACTGTACATAAGATTAGCCAATAAGAAAAAGACTATAGCATACAACTTCCAGAAAGGAAAAAAAAAATCTTATAGAAGAGAACTACTCAATCTGTAATACAAAGTGGATTCTATAGCAAATTAGAAGTCTAATTATAAAGCTCCAAAAATGAAAGATCTCTCATATATATATTCAGCATTTCAAATTACAGAAACTGGATATCATGCAGGTGTATTTCCCAGCATAATTCCTTTGTGGGTCTTGTGCTGTCCTTCTCTTCCCCATTACAGCACAGAGGGAGACAAACCAGTTTAAGTATCTGATTTAGACATCAACCAATACTCCCTACACACTTTTCTATCCTACTTTTTGTTTATTATTCTCTGCATACAGACAGGTATAATGACATTTGGTTTCCATGACTGCAATTCTCTAATCGACAGACCTTGATTCCTAGCTTTCCTCTGTTTTTTGGTTTCCAATGCCACAAAGCTTCAGAGAATTTGTGCTTCATGTTTCACATACCGTGAAAAGTGAGAGCAAAAGGACTGCGGACTTTGACACTAATATAGTTCAGCTGGATCAGCTATGTTCTACCTTGAAATGCAGAAAATACGTTTTAGGGAAATAAACTAACCCATTTCTGAACACTTATGTGAGAAGCTGAATCAGTCACATAATTCAGCTGCACCCCAGTGATTTGACCCAAGTTTAACAATGGAGGAAGAAGAGGACAGTCAGATACAAATACAGATGGTATAAGAGTCAGCAGTAATGAAATGTGTTGCAGAAATGGGCATCTTAAATGGAGCAACAAAAGGACAATTTTCTACCTGTGTTACTTCAATTTTTCTACAGGATTAATATGATGATATGAATTTAGAAGCTAAATGCAGTTAAGCTACACTGAAAAACAAGTCCTCCATGAAACAAAATGTTGAGATCCAACATCTTATGTGAGTTTCTTTCCTTTGCCCTTAAAGTAAAAAGTACTTTTTAAATTAGTTTTATTTAATTAAATATTTTAATTAAATTTCAATTACGTAAATGAACTAAAATTTCTCTTTATGGCATTGCTCCAAATTAATGAATCAATTACTAAACTGAAAATTAGAATCATAGAGAATTAATGAAAATGTGGTGGATGAAGTCTAAACATTTCCTTCTGAAGGTAACTAAAATCTTGCACAGAAAAGCCAGCTCATGGACCCAATTTGAAAATCATATACTAGAAAAGCAAGGAAATATGAAAGACATAATTGAGATTTTGAAGATGTGTGTTTTTTCTATGGTGGCATCAAGATGCACATACAACATATGATCAGTCCACCAGCATTTTAGGGTAACAACTTCTGGATGCAAGGAGTAAGGCAGGAATGTTGCACCAGCTTTTAGTGCTATGGATGACATGAATGGAAAAAAGTCTTCCTTGCCAAACTTAGTTAATTTACAGTTTTGACACTACCCTTACAAGAGAGAGGTTTTTTCCCATCTTTTCCCTCACCCCAGTATTCTAGAACTTCAGTGAGTTAGCAATATGAGAATAGAAAAATTGAGAAAAACACAATTTAAGTTTGGTTTTTTTTTTTCAGATTTTTCTGAGTTTTCTCTTAACAGTTGGAAAGTGCATGTCTAAGAGTACCGTGAGGCTGGATGAGGAATGTAGAAGAGCCACAAGCCTAAATGCTTCTACTTCACATGACTGGAAGTATATCCACAAAGCACATGGTCAGAGTCATGTGACAAAAGCCCTGGCAGGTGAACAAAGTCCACCACACAACTGCAGGGAAACAGGGAAAGGAAAAGTTGCAGGGTTCTAGGAAAAGAGACAGCAGGAAATGGCACTAGAGCACTGTCCATCACTATCTTACATACTTTCAATTTCTGAACCTCAAAAACTTAAGAAAAATGAAGAAAAATATTAGGATCTAAGGCTTTTTTTTTTTTTTTAATCTGGAATAGGCCACATTATAAGGTTTTTATGGAGATTTTACCGTCACCAACTTCATAGCTCCCAGCAAAGCAAGTCAGGAAGGCTGTACTTCCTGATCTATGATTGAACCTTCCTGCAGACACTCCTGGAGCTTGTACAGAAAGGCCAGCCAATGGGTTGGGAACATCCACTGCACTTCACTTGTTCCTGGCACAAGAATGAAACACACATATTTCTGCACTGCAGAGTTCTCTTTGCTTCCTGTCTGCTCCTGCTCCAGTGGGGATCACCACTCACTGAACCACTGCTCCAGAAGTTCTGCTTCTTCCCCACTTGCCTTCCTGCACCAATTGTCATTCATCCCTGTGCTCTCCTGCTGCTGCTTACAGTACAGCCCTTACTTCCCCTCTGGTTTTAAATATTGCTCCTCTTTTTCTCTGAGTAGTCTTCTTCAAATAGACATCCTCATCATCATCATCTTTTACCCATCCTTATCACCCCTACACATGCTACCCAACTGCCTGCCTCCCTTCTTCCATCCACCCTCACAGGACAGTATTTTTCTGGTTGTGAATTTTTATGGGGTTGTCAGTTTATAAAACTACTTAAAAATTACCTTAGGGTTGGGCTAGTTACTATGATTGGGATACTACTATTTCTTTCTCTCTCCCCTTTCCTGACAAGAGTTGCAAGGATGGAGATTCCCCATCTGCACAGCCCATTCTCATTCTGCAATGAAACATTTTTTCACATGGTGGGCATACAAAACATCTGGGGATGCCCCTGAGTCCCAGGAGCAAGCAGCAGGCCAGAGGAGGAGCTGCAGGGTCAGCAACAGAGACTGCAGCTCCTGCTCCCACTGCTGGATGCCATTTACACTTCAGCTTCTCATGCTAATAATACAATCACCTTTCTGTCACATGCTTCTCCAGGGTAAATTCCTGTGCAGACTTTCTTCCCCAGACTCGCTGGCAGAAACATTTTACAAGTAATAGTGAAATCAGAGCTAAAAAGATCAGGTGATAATGGAAAGGAAGTGCACAACATGAAGGATAAGCCCAAACACGTCTGGTATTGTCAGTCATACTGAAAGCACTTCAGAGCATTCAAAGGAACATGAGAAAAGGGAGACAGAAAGAATGAAACAGAAAGTGTAACTCTGACCAGTATCTTAAAATGTAAAATAATTTTACCAGTATTTAAACAAAATTCAACATACTTTGAGTATTTTTAGGGTAAAGCATCAATTTTTACTGGTACTTGAATTACATGCTACATGAATGGTGATTAGAAGCAGAGAGTAAGGTAAAATAGAAAGGCACTTAGTTCCTGAAAAAGAAATCAACAACAAAGCCTACAAAACAGTATATGAGGAATTTTTGTAATATGTTCCACAAGTTGCATCTCTTTTTGAAGAAACAACAAGTGTAAGAGATTTTTATGTACATTTCCTAAGGTACTGATATCCTACTGAATTCTTTTCCACACAGTTCATTTAGATTTTTAGACAGTAAAATATGAAAACAGTAAAGAAAAATATTAAAGAAGAACTACAAGCTTCTAAAATTAAATTTGCTATGTAGAATTGAGGTCATAAGAAATCAGCAATAGTTTCAGGGTTTAACTGTTTCATTGGTATTGGTGTAATCCACAGCAATTAACCCTATATAAATGTGCTACAATCATCATCAATGAGTGAAGTCAAACAGGAATAGGTCTACCCGAGAATTCCGGAGGACGAAAATTCAGGTAATTAAAACTACTGGCCATTCCTACACATTATTTAACACTACACCAAAGCACGTGTACTTGAAGGAAAAACTAGAAAGTAGTGAATTACAGTTGGATGGATCTTTTAAATCAGAGCAAAACAGGATAAACAACACTGTAATATATGGAGTTGCAAACTGAATTATTAAAGTCATGAAAGTTATTACACAAAGAAAACCAAACGAATTTTGTCATCTTATATAAGAATTAAGTATCAGAGATCTATTTAGGAGCCTTAGTTTAAACAAAGGAAGTGAAATGAGAAATACATGTAATTAGCAAATCCATCAAGAATTTTCCTTGATAAGAAAATTGGGAAAAGAAATGGAAGTGTATGTGGCTGCACATACCAGAATACCAGATTCTGTTGGGGCAACAATAGTTAGACAATAGTTTGTCAAAAATAGTTTGTTAAGTTTATCACGAAGTATCTGGACCTCCTATCATATGTTAATATATTTTTATTATGAGCACAGAGAACAATTGAATATCATAAGATTGCTGGAATTCTTAGCAGGGGCTTATCAGGGCCTGCTTAGAACTCACAAGAGGTACCATGAAACCACATTCAATCTCATAAAGGTTAAAATCTGTATCATGCTTTGATAGCTTTAGTACCACAATGAATATTTATGGATCTGTTATACATGTTTGCATCAACATTTAAAGTGAATAGTAAACTGAAAGTATTGCCTACCTGAATTTCCCAACTTCTGTTACTTTCTTTAAGCAGCAAGTTATTCAGTGAAGATATCCCCAATTCTAGAGAGCGATGAAAAACTGAAAAAACAGAATTAGGTCGGTGTTATAATAATATATACTGTTATCTGTTATAGCACCTCATCCAAACTAATCACAGTGAAGAGCAATGTAACTTCATAGTTCCAGAAAAAAACCAGCTACCAAGAGAGAGAGTCAGGAGTTCCTCCAAAGCTTCTCCTTTGCAAAGCCCCACAGGTGTCAGAATGACTGAGCTACTTCCACTTGTGAATGATTTCAAGGAGTACAACTACCTTGTTTTACAGCACTGCTGAAAGAAACTTTCACTGACTTGTGCACTCTCAGGTACTCTTAATTCTTATATCCCAATATGTTTACACACTGTTTCAAATATATAAATAATTTTTTATATATACATATGTTTGACGTAGTTAAATGAAGTAAATAAGGAGCATGGGTACAAGAGCAGTACCTACTTAGTTTTGGCTGTTTCCTTTGCTAGGGTCAGACTTTTATAATAGCAGGGGTGTGTGGAAATTGCATGCATGTTTCAACGTTATTTTTGCAAGATTATAGCTAGGTAACCTTTCTCAGTGATCAGATTTCAAATTACTGGTAACACCAGTAGTTCAGGGAATAATTGTTTTGTATTAGTTCCTAATAACATGGTAGTTTAATGCCATGAAGTGTCTGAGGTTTAGCAAGTAAGTTTGTCACTAAACCACATCCATGACATCTGCTACCAAGATCAGCAGATTTCAGTTAAAGGAAGGATGTACAAGTACTGCAGGCAATAACAGAAAGCAAATACATTCATAAGAGCTGGCTCTGAGTCACAAGAAGAATCTACTTGAAGTAGCAGGAGAATATTGAGTGCTGTCAAACCTCTATTCAAAAAGACTCAAACCAAACAAACCAGAACACCCTGGTATTCACAGAGTATCCACCTGCAAAGATAGTCATGACAGCACTGATGTATGAGAAATGGGTTTCAAAACAGACAGAAGACATGAGGAAAGCTGAAAATACCAAACAACTTCACACTTCAAATGTGCATATAAAAATAAGGTAAATGCGGTAGTAAATGAAATTTTGTACATTTCCTGTGTTAAGGCAATGTTTTGCAGATTTTATTAAAATAACTAAAACAAACCAAAACAGAGCAAAACATCCCCCCCCCCCTTCCCCAAACAAAAAGTTCTACATCCCTACCACACTTGAGGTCCCCAGTGTTTTAACCTTCATGCTTTATGGTGAAGCATTTGCTTCCTGACTTCTACTGGGGGCTTTTTTATCATTTATCAGCCCTTCCTTGCTCACACACTAGGGAACCAAGTCTTCTCCTTCTTCTCAGACTGACTTAAGACAGATTTTAAAAATAAAATGAAGGAGTTTTTATCTTTACCCATGTAGTTTTCAGAAAAGATTGTCAGAGAAATTATGGACTAGAAACAAAGAGCTAAGACAAGAGCAGGCATAACAGACTATAAATGCAGAAAAATGGTTAATGAAGAGAAAAATGTTGTGAAGGAAAAGGGGTAAACTTGTCTGCATAGAATTGCATGTCAAGAGCTGTGAAAGTCCAATATGAAGCAAATAAAATTCTTAAAGCCAGAAAGACAGTCATGTCTTTTTAGAGTGGATGTCAACTTTGTAACAGAAGTGTCATTGATATTTAGCTACCTTCTACTTTAAGACTCAGTGGGCAATATCTGGAGACAGGAGAAACAACTAATTTAGCAGCAGTTAAACACAGACTTCCTCACTCACATGCAATGCAACTGAAAGCAAAGTTGAGAAAGATTCATGTGGTAATCACATATCCTCTGAACAGAGAGAGACATAGTTCTCTCCCAGGATTTTCCTGGGAAGCTATGAGAAGCTGTGAGAAAGCTCCTAAAAAAGAATTAGAAACAATGCTTATCTCCATTTTCTTATTTCCTGCACCTGTTGTTGTGCACATGTAGAATGTGTTATGGAGACTGCTTACCAAAGGGTGATTGTTGATTGAACACTGGTGATGGTGTTTGGAGGTTGTTGACCAATTAGGTCAAAGCTGTATTGGACTGTCTGTAAGGGTTATGAGCTTCTTAATAGTATAGCATAATATAATAAAGCTGTTGATCAGCCTTCTGCAATCATGGAGTAAATGCTAATTATTCCCTGTTCAGGGGACCTTTGCCATGATAGATTCATATTAGTAAATTCCACTGAAAGAAAACTGCATTATGAGAAATTAGCAAAGAGAACACATTAATAGCGCACATAATACCCTAAGCATGTAGAGACCAATTCTGTATAAAAAATTTAAATATGTAATAACATTTATACAAATGAGGTAACAGTAGATACAAGAATATCTATATTTACAATCTCTAAGCCAAATGTCTTCCTCCACTCCTCTCCTTAAAGAAAAAAAGACTTCAAGACTTTCCTAAACTTCAGCATTAGAAATCTAGGGCTATGCTGTAAGAGCAGCAGGACAGAACAATGAAAGCCATCTTTGTACAGTAACATCTTAAAAAGTCAATCAGAAATGAGATGATCTGGACCAGTGGTTGTAAGTCATCAGGTCACAGCTATTTAGAATCCCAGATGTATGAAACCTGGAGACTAAACATACATCCTAATGGACAATTTAATTAACAAAATCATTTCTATAAATGGTAGACTTTTGGCTTGAAAGGCTATTAAATGACAGCAGAGTGGAAAAAGTAGTTGTTTACAGGTAGTGCCAAGGCACACTACTGATGCAGCTGTGCCAACTTTCTATTAACACTGGACAGCTTACTGCAGACTTGCCCACACCACACTCATTAAAAAAGCCAGTTATAACAAGCATTTGTCTAAGTGGTATCATCTGCGTGAGAATTTGAAGCTGTCTGCTTCTCTGAAGCCTTGTTTTCAAACTTGTATTTCTAAACAGTAATTACATTACTGATTTAACCATTTACAAGAAATCGCTAATGTTGCATTAGTGATTAACAGGTCTCATTAACAAGTGATTTCATTGTCATCCTGATATTATCTGCCCAGATGATTTCTTATTTACTTAGTCCATCCCAGCTTACAAGTCACATTAGCCTTTTATGAGAAGTTCACTATAAAACCTGTGTATGAAAACAAAGATGACAAAACCCAAATCAATACAGTAAATGAGATATGGGTGCCCTTAGAAAAGTGAAACATATCTATCAGTACAGTGCTTCTACTGAAGAGAGACATTATTTTAGAGAACCTCAATGCCAAAAAAAGTATATAGTGGAACAGCTATGAAAGCATCATAACCATCAACAGAATTGAGAAAATTAATACTGCTATTCCCAAGTACCAAATTCTGCGAGTAAAATCATTACTGTAGTTCCATAACATTTTCTAAGTTGTTTTCTAATTACACAAAACAGGTTGAAATTTGATGCAGAGCTTGAAAACACAACACATGTACACTGTAAACTTAAAAAAGTTTAGCCCTACAAGAGGACTTGGGACAGTAGCCTACTTAAACTTACCTCCGAATGCCTCCCCCTCACCTCAAACATTGTTCTCAGGAGATCCTCAGAAGATAGCAACACCAAGACATTTCAATACTTTATAATGTTTGCATTTATCTTGGTTGGCTTCCACAAATCCCCCCAAGTCAGAAAAAAAGACAAATAATTCTCCCAGAACTAGGAGAAGGAAGGAGTAGTCAGACATCTAGATGACTGATGTCCAGGTCATGTTTATCTGGACTGGCATTAGGCTTTCCTTTTTCTCCTCTTTCTAATGAAATTCCTTGGCTCATCAGAGATATGCTTGCTTTAGAAGATGGACACATAACACTGTATGAACACACTACTGAAAGGTACTTTGGGATTAGAAGCAGAAAAGTGCAGAAATTCAGCTACATAAAGGGTGAAACCTTATATTTCACTTTAATTAGACACAAAGAATTTTGAGTATGGAGAAACTCAGTATGTTTTACAAAGTTTGAGAGGCTAAACCTTTCTAAAGTGGAAGAAGAAGTATCTGTGTACTATATTTCTTTCTCAAGATTATTTTACTACCATAAAGGCTTTTCTTTTTTTTCTGAACAGTGGAAGGAAGGTGCATGCTTTAGTAGCATGCTTTTCAGAGCAGGTACTCTGTTTTCACACCTGCCAATACAGACTTTGAAAACCTGACATGAGTAACTTCACTGATTCATCAGATGATTGATGTAGTCTACTTGAATTTTTTCTTCATAATCTAATATGAAAAATCTGTCTGCTTTAAAACACCCAGGTCACAATCAATCTGTGTGGTACTACAGATCCTGCACATAACAGAAGCAGACAGGTCAAGGGAATGATGGAATGAAAAAAAATCCCACCCAAAACTACAACAGTTCACTCTCTGAAGTCCTACAGACCCTCAAGTTTTGTCTTTTAAAGACCTTTAAAGAGAGATAGTCTAGTGGATGGTAAGTATCTTTCTCCTCAAAAAGCAAAAAAGGACCTAGCAAGTCACTAGATATACAAATGACTACACTGCATACACAGTGATGTTCAGCCCTCGCAAAAAGAGCCTTGAAAAAGCAGCTTGTTTTCCTAAGGCAAAGACTGTCAAAGCCATCACTTCCCACACTTGCATTCTCAAAAGGAGGCCTGGTATTTTGAAGGAAAAATATCACAGTAATAAGCATTATTACTATGACAGATTGTGTACAACAAGTGAATAGCATTGTAGAAACAAAATGCACCAAGTAATGTGAATGCACACACAGATGGCTCAGATCTCCAGATGACCTCCCAAGTCAAGAACTGTCTGAATGTTCACGTCACGCCAGGCCAATAACTCTGCTCTACTGGTGGCAAAGGCAGCTCTGGTGAACCTCCTGACTCATCTGAACTCTGATGCAGCAAGAGCATCTCAATTCCCCATCCTTTCTGGTTGTTTTGCTATAAGGTGTAGCTATGCAATGAAAGAGTTAAGAAGCCCACTCTCTCAGGCCACCTAACAAAAGTCATAATGACTTAGTTTGCATTTTGAACCAGTATCAATGCCTATAATTCCCAACAGCAGTGGGTCAGTATTTTTAAACTAGTAAGTTATTGCAAGTAATTAAAATTAATAGAATCATATAGTGTGCTGAACTGAAAGGGAAGCACAAGGATCACCATCCCACTCCTGGCCCTGCCCAGGACAGCCTCGAGAGTCACCATGTGCCCAAGAGCATTGTCCAAACACTTCTGGACTCTGTCAGGCTTGGTGCTGTGACTACTTCCTAAGGGAGCCTTTTCCAGGAACCAAATACACTCTGGGTAAAAACCCTTTTTCTCATATTGAACTTAAACCTCTCCTAGCACAGCAGCTTCATACCAATCCCTTGGGTCCTGCCACTGGTCATCACAGAGATCAATGCTTCTCCTCTTCCCCTCACAAGGAAGTTGTAGACTGCAATGAGGTCTCTGCCTCTCCCCAGTCTCCTCCTGGCTCAGCAAACTGAGTGACCTCAGCCACACTTTGTATGGCTTCCCCTCTACATCCTTCACAGTCTTCATTGTTCTCCTACTTTCAGACTCGAGACAATCAATACAGCAATGGGGAAAATAAATCATTCTTCATCCAAGTCTCCAATTTTTCCCAGTTTATTTAGACTACAGTAATAAAGAGACAAGAAAAGTCATCTTTAATTTTTCTCTGGTCCACTTTTCCTACAAATTCATAGGCATTTACAAGGTTATCTGTAATCAGCACTAAGGGCAATTAAGAATCAGTCTCAGAACAGAACACAGTTCTTCTTTATCAAAAAAAACCCCACTAAACTAGGATTGATGATACTTCAGAACTAATTTTGTATCTGAGAAAACAAATGCAAGTACAAAAGAATCCAAATATGCTTACCCAAAATCAAGCACCTTAAACATTCCCAATGCTTTGGCAGAAATCACCAGGACATGCACTATCAGTAGCAAGTGTTCTTGGTAGATATCTCTAGCTGTAACACAATGACTTTTAAGTCTATCTAGAAGTTCTCAGAGAGGGAACAAAGAAATTGTGGAGCTTCTTTGCTCATTTACAAGATCATCATATGCCATTTTCTGAACAGAAAGAAGATTCCACAATTACCCATATTTTACTATTTCAGTAGATTTGTTTCAGAAACATACAGACACATACACACACAAAAGATGAAAAATCAGACAATAGGGGCTTTTAATTCTATCATATTACTTTGTTTTTAATTAAGCAAAGAACAAGCAATCAAAGAACACGCATGTCAAAGAACAAGCAGTGCTAGTGCCACTGAGCATATGTAATATTAACAGATTCTGTTAATGCAGATTCCAACTTTAGCCTTCCTCCCACATGCACACACGCACATTACCATGGTGATCTGCAAAATTTGCTGCCTGGGACTTCAGAACAGTACAGCACTTGACCTCAGCATCTTTGAATAGATGCAAACACAAATTAAGTTACATTTTAAAAGACATTAAGTCACAAATAGTTCGATAAAATTGTCTGTACAGAAGAACACTGACAAAAATATCTGAATATGATCTCAACCAGTAGAAACAAAGCAACAAAGCTTTCAGATCACACTTTCTGTCCTTGAAAGAAAAATAACAAAGTTTAAGAATTTGAAAAAAGATGTAGCATATATACAGTATAAAAAGCACAATCTAGAATCACCCATTACCTCTGTGAATATTTCAGTACCCATCTGATCTGTGGAAGTGTCACTTTCAGAACAACATTTTCTTTAATGGAATTCTTAATTCACATACTATTTCACTAAAGTGCACACTTGGTTGGACTACCACAGGTCTGCACCTGCTGTGAGTTTCTCCCAAGTGGGTTCACTCTCGATGCAGTCTCCTTTTATCTATTACAATTTTCAACTGAACTAAATAATAATAAAATAACCTTAAGAAATAAGGATCATCTAGCTATATACATATATATCCTGACAACACAGAAGACAAAGGACTGGGAGCAAAGGTGACAACTGTGCCCCAACCAAATAATAAATATGTTAAAAACCAAATCCACCACAACCTCCAGTATCTGTATTTTTCTGTATATAAACTGATAATGCTCACACTTTGGTTTGTAAGCACCTCTAGATACAGCTATCTGCAATTCCACTGAAGAAATACAAGAAATAAGACTCCACCATAACTGCTAACTGCTGGCCAGAATCACTCTTGCAAATGCCTTCTTGCAGAGATGCAGCTAACTTGCTCTGCAGACTTTAAATTGTAATGAATTTAGGATCTCAGTGAAAGCTTCACCACTAATTTAATCATAGCCAGGGTTAGAGCAGCAAGGCTTAGAGCTGAAAGGAGTCACTACTTCTGCTGACTTGCCGGGGAAGGCTTGTGCTAAGTGAAAGCACCACTTAGCAATCATTCACGGAAAGTAAAGGTACCAGTGCAGGGACTTGGAGGTTCTTCTACAGAAAAAGCTTACAGGAAGCTTG
Organism: Urocynchramus pylzowi; assembly: GCA_013397555.1. NCBI lineage: Eukaryota > Metazoa > Chordata > Aves > Passeriformes > Fringillidae > Urocynchramus > Urocynchramus pylzowi. The sequence continues at coordinate 1,616,740 of VZRH01001413.1, forward strand.
GATACAGTAGACCCTCGAGGGTGGTCCACATGTAAACTGTCTGTACTGACACACTGCCCCTTCAATTTCACCTCGATGCAGTCTCAAGGTGAACTAAGATTTTGAAGAGTACCACAAGGCTTTGTCATTCACAAGACAGCTTAGACGAAAACAAGGTACAATTATAAGAAATAAGCTCTGTTCAAGCAGAGCTGAACACACCTAGATTCATCCTTTAAAAAAAGTCCCTATTTCACCACTGAAATAAAGACTTGATTACATAGCAAACCCTGGCTGTACCAGTGACATACTCCTACTGTGAACACATCACCTAAACATTTGTGCAAGATGAATTTTTGATAGGACAAAACCAACCAACCAAAAAGAAATAAAAAAATGGAATGCATCAAAGCTTAGTTTTCTATTACCTCTGCAAATTATTCCTCATGTATGCTTGAGGACAAATCAAAAAAATTAGATGAGCAAGGAGTGCATGAAATACCAAAAATAACACAATTGGTGAAGACTACTCCCTGCTCCTTTTTCCTCCCCTTAAAAATTAGATGTTACTTAAAATTTTAAGCCTTTCTTCCAGTCCACTGTACACTAACATTTTGAATATGTCTACACCAAATAAAATGAGTAAACTCCTATTTCTGAAATACTTATACTTAATTTTGGCTGGACAAAACAGCTTCTACTGTATCTGAAAATCTGTTTCTACATCTCAAGTGAACAGGACTACTTAACTTGAAACTACATTCTCACATCAATTTTCGGGGTTTTTTAATTATATCAAGGCAGAACAAACCTTATAAAACTCAGCTTACTAGAAAATAATTTCAGTGCAAATATACCAGGGCAAGATACCATTCAGTTGAAGGGATAAGAGAAGAAATAGGTAACTGAGCTCAAGTGAAAAATTGTTCTCAGGAAGCTTTAAAGGAGTAGGTGGAATTCCTCTAGCAATTTGGTGTTTGATGCTAATAGCTGTATCACATGAGGTCAATTAAAAGAGGTGTTATCAGACATCACAAGACTTATTGAATATGAGCTGTAAGATAAAAGCAACCAATAAATGTAACAAGACACTTTCTGCATATAATATTTCAGTACTAAGCAGCATGACTGTTTTGACAAGGAAGCCAGCTGCAAATTAGAAAAGTCCTATTTTTGCAAGAGAATTAAACAGTTGGTCTCCAAATCCAGTGAGTGAGTACAAAAAAGATGATTAAGGCCCAGTTCCAAAAATGAAGCATGGGAAAAATATATCAAGCCCATATATAGATAAGCCAGAACTTAAGACAGAATTCACAAACCTCAGACTTAACGCACACATTTATTTTTTTCTATGAGGACAATTGGAATTTTAACTGGGGAGGCTTTGGTGACAACAAACTTTCTATTCTGTGAAAAGAAAGTTTTCGTGAGGAAACATTTTTGAACTCTTTGTAATAACTGATAAAGTTCAAGGCACATACAGTCAGAAAAAAACAGGTTGAGTTGTACAGTGATTTGTAAAAAAGTACAAGATACCAAAATACCCAGCGAACCATGATGCAGCCTGTAATCAGTTACTTGGTTCATGCACAGTTTTGCCCTTGTACTGTTCATACATTGATAAAAAAAATAGCTCTCTCTTTTAGCCTAAATGGATAGAGATACTTCGAATATTTTATCCCTGCTTGCCTAAAGTACAACTCAAAGCATTTTAACTGTTCAGCTGTGAAAAGTTACTAGATCAGAGAGGTTGTCTCCATGTGCAATACTCACCCAGCATTACAGGCTGCTTACTGTTTAGATCAAAGTTTCTCCTTTTCTATAAAGATAGAAATTGCAGTTGCAATTTCTCCTCCAGCACCACTTCCCCAATACAGAGGCACTGGTTTAGGCAAAGCAAACAAACCTCATCGCAGTCCACTTCTGTTACAATTTATGTATGGTGGGGAAAGGATGAAAACTCTCTCCAGTGAAGAACTGAGGTAACTGTTTTCTAATAAGTATGGTATCAGATCAAGGGCTCAGGTAACAGCAATTCAATAGACCTTTGACATGACTAGATGGCAGCCTATAATATGATCCCTACTTTCAACATCAGCAAAATAAGTAAACCATTGAACACAACCCACAGAAACCCATTTCAGTTGTTTGTTGAATATAGTTTAGCCATTTAGTTTAACACAGAAGCAAGCTGTATAGCAGTTCCTAGCTCTTCAGGCAGTGCAGTTATCAGCAGCTTGCTTTCTCCCATGCACCACTCATGCACTAATGCACGTGCAGACAGAAGGTACCACAGAATCACAGAATATGCTGAGTTGGAAGGCACCCCAAAGGATAATCAAGTCCAACTCCTTGCCCTGCACAAGACATCCCCAAGAGTCCCACCAGCAGCTCTCCCTCTGATGTCTCACGACAAATATTGCAAATCTGACTGGACAGAAAACTAAATAAATTAGAAGAGGAAATTATTATAGTTGAGTTATGTTTCAGGAAGAAGACTGCAAAACCTGCCAACAATTTCATGTACACCTTACGTCCTCCTCCTTACACCTTCCTCCTAAGCCATTTTGTTAATGTGACACTGACAAAGAATATGTAAGACTGCTTTGAAGTAGGTCTGCACTCCCTTAATTTTGCCTTCTGTATGGACAAGGCAGCTCCTCTTCCCCTTGTTGTTGAGGTGAAGCAGTCAACAGAAACTACTGTTCCTCTCATGACTACCCTTGGTCTCATAATTTCACCTCACACATCCACTTCTAAGCACACACAAAACATTCCATTTGAGAAAGACCACAAGAGTCCTCAGGCAGAGTTACCCATCTCTGTAATGGGCACTGAGCCAAGACCCTCTCGTAGGACACTCACCAGCCTAATTTTCCTACATTCATTTTGCTACTAATAGGCAGCTTTCTCGCTGCTAAACTTCCTGTTCAATCTGCCCTTTATGTGAAGCCCCCACTTAAACATGTTCACCACAGCTGTTTGATTGCTCTTTTACCCATGTTCAATTGCTTCAGGTTGCCTCTTCCTTGAATTCATCATTATTTCTTATCATTGCTAATCATACAATAAAATGAGACACTCATCATGCAAGACAGACTTGCTTCATCAAAATAACATGAAACCTTTAAGTGACTGTGAATACTCAAAAGACTCTCTCCAGATCATCTGATTTTCTTTAAAGAAAAATTAATTCAATCCACCCATCTCAAGATCAGCATCCTTCAGATGCAGCATTCCTCCTCTCCCCCTCTCCTTCATTTTCCTCCTAGGCTTGGCTACAGAAAGGAACACCATGTGCCTGCTTTTCTAGCACATCTACATCTAGTCTATCCAAAAAAAAAAATTTATTTGTGCAGTGATATACACTTTGCTTCAGTATTTTTTAACACAAAAGTAATTTATTTTTTAACACAAAAGTAATTTATTTTTTAACACAAAAGTAATACAGCAGCTATAATATAAAAATAACTCCTTCATGTCAACCCTGCTAAGTATACTTTGAGCATTGATAAAATTGAATTGGGAGATAGGCATTCATGTTTCAGCAGTCAATTGTCTACAGTACTTCAGAATACTTAAGAAAGCAATTCTCTCACTTTTAAAGTACAAAACCAGTGACAAACACTTCCACAACACCCTAAGTCCCTCTAAAACTCTTTTAATCGCTACACAGTACAAGGCCAGTATTAAAACTAGGAGACACAAGATGGCTAATATTAAACAGTCATGGTAGCAGCAAGCACATTTTAATGAATATGGCACGAGGAGCAAGGGCCACACTAGCCTTCATCCACTTTCTCTATCTACATGCACACAGAGGCGCAGAACGAGAAACACACACCCAGGGCTAAGGCGGTGACCCAAGATAAGTGCTTACATATGTTTACGTAAGGCAGCAGTCTATAATGCCTGCTAGAATCATAGCTTGGAAATACACATATTGCACTAATGAATTATATGATAAACTGCTATTCACTACCTGGACTCAGGCTGTCACGTGTAATCAAGAGCTGCAGCTGAGTTGCTGAAAACTGATTTGAACAGGCAAAGTATATCAAACTCAAAAGTGAAAATTAGTCTCATTTGAATTCTATCCAAGCACTCACTGACACTGACCAGAACCCAGTGGGTTTCTGTCCAGAGCTAAAACGAAGCATGCAAAATAGACTGGCACGAGATCTTCCTTAGCAGTATGGTATGCTAAGTTTACATTTAATTTGTCAAGCTAAGTTCACTGAAAATAAAGTAACAACAACAAAAAAAAAACTCAACAGGAGCAGTACATCAAGGGAGTACTTCAACACCAGGGCTCTTTTTTTCCATTATTGAGTCATTTAATTCCACATTATGCTTCATGCCTAAAAGGTAGGTCTATAAATCACATTAAGCAGAGTGAGTATCTCAGTGCTATTCCTAATAGTTTGAAAAAATAACCCTGAACTTCAGGAAACTGCCACCTCCAAGATATATCACAGAATGAAATACATTCTCCTTGTCAGTGGTGTAAAGGAAAAAGTATTTTTCTAATTGTGCACTGTAATTCTAGAGAGGAGAAACTCAAGAGACAAAAAAAGAAGCCCCTTCACCCCCAACTCAGGCTCAAAAGGACTGGCACAAGTATCTTCAGGGTTTGTGCAAGCTTGCTCAAGTTAATGGGTGTTACATGGACTCCTCTGCAGCGGACAATCAATTACAGCAACAACTGTTGATTAGCACTATTTCACCACCAACAACCATTACTCGTAGAAAAGCAACTTCTTGTTGGGGAAAGAGATTAAATCAGACATTTAATCCTTTTAGTTTACTGTAACAACTCTATGGCACATGATCCGAAACCATTTTAGGGTTTATATTTTATCACTGCAATGAAACCTCTAATATACAGGTTAAAAAAGGCACAGTAAAATATACAGAAAGAAACTGGAAGACATACCCAGTTTCTCATCTCCTTTTCCTGTTTCTAAGTCAACTCAACCTTTTTTTTTTGACTTGATGGAATATTTGAAATATTTGAAGATGTGAAATCTTTCTGTATTTTCCCTGTTGTGATCAGACACCATATCCTCAAGACTTCCCACAGACCACCACACTGCACACCAAGCCACCACAAAACTTCCAAAACACTGACAGCATCAGAATTACTAGCAGGCTTAAAAAGAAATTTATTTTATATGGTAAAGTAAATTGACAATTATTTTTTTACAAAGCAGAACAAAAGATAATTTAACTGTAATATTTCTGTACAAGCTACATATAACAACAGTTTCAGAGTTCTTTGTTTCTCTGGTGCACAAATGCCATATAACATTATATGGACTGTGTGATGTAATTTGCTATTTAACTCTGGCCTAGATACAGAGAAGATTCACCAGGAAGTGTCTTGAACACTGATTAACTCATACTTGTTAGTTAGCAAAATCACTTTAGGATGCCCAGACAGCTATATCCAGGGTCCAGATTCTCACTCAAGCTAATGGAGAACCCAAATTTAAAAGAGCAGTGATACAGCTATTGACATACAATCAAGTTTTTGTACATACTAAATTTGTACAGTGAATTATCTCACTGCTTATTTGATCTGCTACTTATTTCATTAGTGGTTGTAGTAATTTGCTTGATCACTTCCTGCAATTTCATCTACTACAGTCCTTTTCACCCTCAAAAAACTCCATTATTACAGTAGAAATTTAATATTTAATTACATCTTCCAAAAATGCATCTATATTTTAACACTGTAAAAAAACAACTCAGAAATATATCTGTACCTTCAATGAACTGCTATTAATCAGATCACTTAAGTAAAATACTTGGCTAAATATATGTTATGAGAGAGAAAAAAGCAGCATCTAATCTCAGTTACTTCAGTCAAATGTAGGGAAACACACTAGTATTACACTTACCGGTATTTCCTATACACTGATTTAAGGCTAAAAGGTCACTGTCAGCCCTGGAGGATTAAGATCCATCACACTAACACTTAAAGCAAGTGGTTAAGGCATCACTTTCTCCCGGATTTTCTTTACTTTTTTATTTTTTAACCAGTTATTGCAGTCTTGGAGAGACATGTATACGCAACAGGCATGGGAAAAGTCTGCCTAGGGTCTCACTTAAATTACTTCTCAAGTTTTTATCTCGCAGACATGAAATAATCACCCCATTCATCAATCCAAGTTCAGAAGCAAAACTGGAAAACTTACAGTTTAATGCATATCCAGCTTCAGAGTTAAATGTCACAGGGCCTCACGTTCTCCTGGAACGCTCTCCTACGGAAGAGTTAAAATTCTGGTAAGCGCACAGGGTCACGCACCCGGACTAACTGCCTGAAAGCCGCACGCTCACCCCAGCAGACAAGCGCCACATTTCAAATAACAGCTGCTAAACGCTAATTTACCCCTCTAGATGCGCACGAAAGTCACTGCTGGTGCACCCCATCTTCCCCCAGCTCCTTGCCCTGCCGGGAGGGCCTTGCACTCCTCCCGCGGGGCCCCGCTCGCCGCTCGGGGACACGCACGGGAGGGACGGAGGCGTGCGGCATCCCCGCCGCGGCACCACGCCCTGTGCCGGGCACGGCCCGACCCCAGGCCCCGCTGCCCAGGGCGGC
>VZRH01001413.1:1624113-1727146 GCA_013397555.1 Urocynchramus pylzowi
TACACTCTTCCCCTCCACGACCCCTTCCGATCTCTCCGCGCCCTCCACCCTCCGCCAGCGCCGCAGCGCGCCCTGCCCGGCCCGCTCCGCTCCGCTGCCGGCGCCCGGGGCTCGCTGCCCAGCGCAGCGGGACCCCAGCGCCGAACCTTCCCTAGCTAAAATGTGCTGTCATCGCCACACGGCCTTAAGGAGTAGCGGAAAGCAGGTCACGACAGCTGGTGTGCTTGTGGTTGGACAAGGAAATGAGAAGGAGATTTGTCTCCTGACCCCCAGCTGTTGACAGCGTCAAGCCCACTCGGCGTGTCGGTAAAATTTCAGCGTCCTACATCCCCCGTTCCCCCGGCATTCACTTCAGTTGCTGACAGAGAGGTGGTGAGTCATCATGGGTGCTCCACACCTGTAGCTGGCTTACTGATTCAAAATAGTTACGGTGCCACTGCGACTCTTGAAGAGAGCTATTTCTGCTGCGTTCCAACATTGTTTTTTAAAAGTAAAAAATAAGGGGAAAATGCTGAAGGTTAGGTTTGCATAATTCAAATATGAAACACGATGAACATGCTATTCCTTCAGGTATTCCTTGCTAGGTGCAGAGGTATGGCTGGAAGCTATACCCGGTGACACCGTGTTGCTGTCAAGCCATGGTTCCTTACAGAGAGACTTAGGTTGCCATCTCTCCTGTGCACGACTTTTCCTGGTTTTGCACATCATCCGTGGTTCAATGGCACACGTTAAAGTAAAAAATGTGCCACATACATTTTTTTTTAATTGTCAGCATGTTCATGGTTTATTATTTCTCCAGGCTGTGTTTTTACAGTTTTGGATATTTTTCTGAGACGGCTTTGTGCCCACCAATATACTTATGTCTAATTTGCCTTCAGAAGGACATAGGGTGAGAAGTGCCTCCATCAGGCATGCCCTGACACTGATCTTCCATTCAAGAGCCAGTCACTGAAAACCAGATTCAGCTCAGTGCCCTGCAGATGGTATTTCTGCTGTGTGTGTTTAGAAGATGAACACCCTTATTTAGAACCCTGGAATCATCAAGGTTGGAAGAGACCTCTAAGATTGTCAAGTCCAACCATCAACCCGGCACTACCATTGTAACCCCTAAGCCACTAACCCATATCATCCAGGTACTGAATCCAGGTGCCTCTTAATTGCCTTGAGAGATGGTGACTCCACCACCTCCCAGGGCAACCTATTCCAATGCCTGACATGCCCTAACAGTGAATTTTTTTTTCTAATATCTAATCTGATTCTCCTGCCTCAGCTGAAGGCCATTTCCTCTGATCCTCCCACTGCAGACACAGTAGAGCAAACCAACCCCCACCTCACTACAGCTTCCTTTCAGGGAGTTGTGGAGAGCAATGAGGTCTCCCTTGAGCCTTCTCTTCTTGTGACTAAACAAACCCAGCTACCTCAGCAACTCCTCATAAGACATGTTTTCTAGACCTTCATGAGCCTTGTTGCCCTTTCCTCCAGCACTTCAATGTCCCTTTTAAAGTGAGTGGCCCAGAACCAGACTCGGGGCGTGGCCTCAGCAGCGCCAAGTGCAGGAGGATGATCACGTCCCTCGTCCTGCTGGCCACGCTGCTCTTGGTTCAGGCCAAGATGCCACTGGCCTTCCTGGCCACCTGGGCACACCGTGGCTCACACTGAGCTGGCTCTCAACGAGTACCCCCAAGTCCCTTTTTGCCAAACATCTGTCTCCCCCAGCCTGTAGTGCTGCAGGGGTTTGCTGAGACCCAAGTGCAGGACATGGCACTTGGCCTTATTATTTTATATCTGCAAAGAACAGCTCCAATTGTTATTTCCATTCTGCTGAAGATTATCATTACTGTTCATGGATTTTACTTCACAAGAATCCTGTTACGTAGAGAAACTATTATTATCCCTGCTTTCAAGATGAGAAATAAAGAGACGGTATACCTTGCCTCAGGTCATATATATATAGTATGTGGTAAAACCAGAAACTTAATCCAGAATTTTGGTGCAGATCCAGTTAGTTTAAAACCACAAGTTCATTTTCTTTCTCAAGCTCTGTTTCTCGGGACTCCACTCATGAAAAACTGTTGTAAGAAGGAGCAAAGCAATATTGAAAAAGACATGCTAAAATAAATTTTGTTGAATTTGTGCAGAAAATAATGTGCACTTACATGGAAGTGTTGGGAATAAACATATTTACACATAAAACATCAGCAGAAATACCTCGTTTCATAAGCATATGAACCAATAAAGGGAATACCATGCAATGTGTTGTTTCAATATTGTACATTTAAGGTATGTGATGTAAGAACTTCCAGTTATTATTGGTTACATTCCATGGAGGAGGAGGTGAATTGCAGAAACATCATAAAAATCTTTGGCCAAAACTGCTAGCACAGCAGTGATATCCTGAAGGACTGCCTACATTAGTGGTACCATTATATTCTAAAGAGTTGTGACATTTTCATCAAGCACTGTGATAACACACAGTTTCAGCTGCTCCCCACAGCAGTTCCTCTTAAGGAACAGAGATATGTCAAGTGCATCCACAGTCATCTGTGTTAGATGCTTCTGGTACCAATTCAGAGTTTCAGGCCCCTCCACTGTCATGTGTCTCAACAGACACTGGTGTGCCCAAAGTGACATTGTGTAGCCAGCTGCATAAACCTGTAAGATGCCAGCCCCTTCAGAAGAGGTCTAGCAGCAGAGTCAGAAGATTCATCTGCATTGTGAGAGCATATGCCAAATGCTTGTCAGAGGACAGTCTGTGTGCCAGGCTTCTTCTGGCAGCAGTGGTACGTATTCAGCTGCCACCGTCGCTAACCAAGTACTAATCACGGTGTGCGTGAGAATGAGCTGTGTATAGAGCCAGCCAGGCTTGCAAGTGAACTCAAGCCTTCAGAAGATTGAACTGTGTTGGACAAATGTGCTCTGACCAGCAGTTTTTATTCTGCTTTATTATGGTTAGTTCCTCAAAAGTGCAGTCGTGGTGCCTTTACCACTTTCCACGTATCTCCCTCGTGTCCTGACTAAATACTGACAATTCTCCTGATTTATTTCTTCAGTGGCAGTCTTGCCTGTATTACTACTACTCCTACTAGTTAATTCTCCCATATCCAAAGATAGGCAAGAACTTTATCTTTCACAATCTTCTTCCTCTCCTGCTGTCCTCAGGACCTCATGCCAAAACCTGAAAGAAATGGTCAGTCAGAAATAACTCAACATTTATATGAACCTTTCATGGTAAATGACATTCTTCCCACTCTATGGTCCAGAATAGTTACTAGTTAACATACCAAAAAAAAAATAGATAGAAACATCTATCATTACTGAGATTGATGGTATCTGTGAAAAAAGAAAAGATTGATTTTAAAAGAGAAAAATTAAGTTATAATTCCAAATTTTAAAATGTCATCTGCTTTTTCTAATGAGCAATAAAATGCACACACTAATTGTGACTAAATAGTAGTGTGTGGGTATAACACTCATGAACACAACAGGATTCCTCCATTTCTGATGTAGCCATATACATGTCAGTGAAGGTATGTACCAGCAATTAAAAGTTGTAAAGACAGCTACTCACTGAGTTGCATTAGCTGACCATAGCTGCATTTCTCACCTATGGCAACTGTCTACCCTCATAGCTTCATGAAGAATTTTTTCATGGAAGGGGTTGTTGAACATTGGAATGTACTGCTCAGGGAGGTAGTGGAGTCACCATCCCTGGAGATGTTCAGGAACCACTGGGAGAGGCACTCAGTGCCATGGTCTCGTTGGCAAGGTGGTGATCAGTCAAAGGCTGGACTCCGTGATGTTGGAGGTCTCTTCCAAACTAAATTATTGCTGATTCTGTGATTCATGATGGCAACCTAGGCAAACTTACATTGTTTTGCAGCTGCCAGAGGCAAGGACTGCAGAAGTGCAGTCTGTTAATGTAGCTCCAGAGGCAATGTGTTATGCTCTGATTGCTCGGTCGGTTGCAAGGGTCTGTTCGTGGCCAGCGCAGAAGGAGACTCCAATCACAGCTGCCAGTTTTAAGGACAGCTCATCCCAGTGAATGGGGGTGGTGGGGCTGGAGCAGAAAGGCTAACTCCTTGCTTGTCTTCTTTTAGGGTAAAAGAGAATGCTGCTGAGGATAGTCACTTTCCACTGTTTCTTCTGAGTGGTTCTTCTCTATGAATAAGCCAGGGTAAGGCAAAAACTTGTACTTTTTTTCCAGAAGAGGCAGAAGTTTCATCTGGAAGTCCCAACAAACTCTCTTAATCTGTATGTGTTTTGCATCCAAGTCCCTGTATGTGGCTTGATACCTACCCATGTGGAAGCTGATGCACCATACGTGCTCCCTTAAGGCTTTATAGGTAGTATATGTATTTTTCTGATTTAGATCCAGACATCTGAAACAAAAGCTGAGGTGCTCTTTCACCAAGTAGTGTGAGGCAGATTTACCACTCACAAAAAAATTGTGGGGAGAATGGGAAAGAATGTGTGTCCTCTTGACTCAGTAACTTCTCACTCAACATGTGAAGACTTGAACTTGGCAAAGTAGCTCAGAGTTTTTCTGCATAATAAAATGAAGATCCTTAAACAAAAGAAACTAACCAAATGGAAATACAATGGGATTTGCTCAGATATTAGTACTGTTTCTATCAGAAAGGAACTTTGCTAAATAGCTACAGTGATATAGTTGCTTTATTGTGAGCCTGCAATGAAATATCTGCATACCTTCATTCATTGTCCTTTTTTTTCTGACAGAAATGAAACTTGACAAAACAATAGCATTTTTTACACTTGCAAGAACCCTGATGGTAATTAAGTTTCTAATATATTTTCTGTAACTTCCTTTGGTTTATATTCTGGCTTTGGAAATTTGTAATTATTTAGCATGCATCTTTGTTTCCTCTCTTACCCTCTGGCTGTCTGGTCTGTTTAGGTTGCATATTTCTGTGATGTTTGCACATTGCCCAATATTAAGCAACTCACAATTTGTTTGGCTTCTCTACTTGCTATTGTGATACAAATTATAAATATTTCCACACTTTTAAAAATAATTATTATTTCTGAAGCTCTAGGGATTAAGTTTGGTTTCCTGTTTATGAAAATACAGTTTTGCTGGGTTAACCAGAGGTTGGGGGCATTCCATTTGGCACAGTAAAAAGCAGGCTTTGCATATTACAGGCTATGCAACATGCTACTATAAAAACAGGTAGGATGGTCTGGGAATGGGAGGAAACACTCTGGAATCCTTTGTGTCATCTGTATTTTCTTGCTGTTGATGTTAATATTCCTATGCCTTCCTAATGGCACAGAGAGTTTTACAGACTTATCTCATTAGTGCTGCTTGCTAGGTTCAAGTATTTTCCAAGGAAACTTATTGGTCTGGGAAAAAGTTCTCTGACTTTTTAACATTGAGCCAGCACTTCTTGAAAGCTGATATGGGTTTAGTTCTTCGAGTTAATTTTCCTGCTACATTTTTTTTTTTTTCATTTTTAATTGCCATTTTCACTAAAAGTTTATACCNTGTACTCACATTCTAACCACTATTTAGCCACCTGTCTCTGCAATAAACCAGCTCAGTGGAACTGAGGATTAAGGACAAGTTGTTAAGCCTTCATCTAATAACAATATAAACCTCCATTGCTTTTTCTTACTTCAAGCTGTTTGAACCCATTTTGCCCCATCACCAAAACGAAAGGAACATCAAAAGGAAACCAGCATCCCCTGTACATTCAGAATAATTCTATTTTTGACTTCTAAAAAATAAAATAGGATGGTATAGGATGATGTATCCACTGTCAGGGGTATTTTGTGCTTTAAGTGGAATTCTGTCATATCCATTAAATGTTCCATGGTTCTTAAACACAGGGAAGTACATCAGTCTGATCCTGACCTTAAAACTTGAATGACTTAGTGGAAGACATACCACTCTCTTCAGTGAGACCAGTTTTTCACCTTGTAAAGAATTTCAGGTCTTAACAGAGGGCTGTGTGTGTTTGGGTACTTTTTCTTTGTACCAGGGGCTTTCATCTTCTGTCCCACCTTACAAAATACAGTGTATCATTTACTTTGATTTTGTTTTTCTTCTCCTACACTTTTTATTGTAGCTAGTTAAATTTAATTATTTTATGTTAGGCAAGTGAATAGAATTCTTACTCAGCTGATGGAAAGGTAACCTAAATGATGGGTTAACTCTAAAAGCCTCTTGCAGTAGTATTTGCTGTGCCATCAATCACTCCATTAAGATGCCTTCCTGGTTTATGTAACTTGCAGTAAGTTGCATCAGCTCATACACTGATGGTATTTTTGATCTCTTGACAACCTGCTAGATTAATTTGGAATTGTTTTCAGTCCTAGGCCACCACAGATTGCCAACATTTATTTTGAACAGGATATTCATATTCATAAGAGAGGAAAACAACCACCCTCAGCATCTGAACAGTGACTGCAAGCCTGAAGCATATGCTTTGAACTTGAAACTGGGATGTCAGACAGGGATGAGCAGAGGTGTTTATTTCATTTCATGTCCATAGTACTGGTCAAAAGAGGTGGGGCTCACAACAGAAGTAGTTGATGTGCTTGGAAAACCATGCTGAGTTTTTCCTGTAACAAGAATCCCACTAACTGCCAGCAGAGTTGTGAGTCTTTCAGAAAACTCTCAGGTCAAGCCAGAATATATAAGAAGTCCCCTCAAAAGTTAAATTCAGCTGCTGTTCACGCCCCAGAAGATGTGTGTGTGAGGTTACAGAGGTTTTTTATCATTTTGCCATCAGCCTACCTGATTCATTCTTGGGGAAGGTGCAGTTCTGCACGTCCAGCTGCACTGCCAGACAGACAGAATTTGCTGCAACAGGACATGGGTGTCTGCACAGGCCTGGGCCCAAACACCTGCCTTTTCATTCCTAAACCAAACAAGCCCACTGATAGAAAATAACACTGACAATGGTGTAGGAGAATGTTTTCCTGAAGTTGAAATGGATGTTAGTATCCATTCTGAATGCTAGTCTCAGATTTGCAAAGGGAAAAGATATCTCAGTCTGTAGAAGAAGACAAAAGTATGCATATAGGTTGAAATACGACTAAGATGGACTATCAATAAGAGAACAGTATGAAGTTCCATGAATTCTGTAACCCATGTGTTCAAGTTTCTTAGACTTTCTGTCATGCGATTGATTCCCCAGTGTGTGGTAAAAAGTCAAGTGAACAAAGTATTTCTTGCAGAGGAGACATTCAGTAAGTCCCTACTGTGTAATTTCTGCACAGTATAATAAAGGGAAAAAAGATTGTGTTGGTTTCCATCTCCTGGATAATAGTTCACAAAAAAAAAAAAAAAAAAAAAAAAAAAAAAGAAAAAAAAGGCTTAAATAAAAAATCAGAAAAAAAAAAAAAAAAAAAGGAGAAGAAGAGCTCTAGTACAAAACTGAGAAAAAGAGCAAATAAAACAAGAGGAAAATAGCTGCTGAAGAGAAATCTCCATTTTCACATTTATGCATTTGGGAGAATTGGCCTAGAAAATGGGTCTATCCAATTACAAAACTGATATGATGGAAATCACACCTGCCATAGGCAGCCAGAATACATTTTTTTCAGCTTTATGCCTGTAGAAATATATAGTGGCAATAAGATCTGCCATCTAATCACACTGTAATCCAAACATTCTGTTAAACTCTATTTCCTCTGTGTGTTGAGTGACTGCCTTTTCTCCCCTATGGCACAAAGTTAAGAAGGCATCATTTAATCAACTGTTTTCTTTCCCATTACTATATAGTTATTTCCTTTTGTCAGAAAACCATGCAAAATGTGGGAAGCTTTCCTCAGATGTAACTGCTGATTTCTCAGTAGCAACATTTCTGTCTAACATATCAGAGCATCATGATATTTAACCTGAATGAAGTACAAACGTACTATTTTGAAAAACAAAAGAAAATACAAACATATGTCTAAACAAAGGGAATCTAATGCCTTGGAAATTGTGCTGGAAGAAAAACAGTTCAGCTGTTTGAGTTACTTGGTACGTTGCAAACTAAAAGCTAATCAATTATGCCTTCCTGAGAAGTGTCAAAAGAAGGGCGTTTCAGAAGTATGAGCACTCAGTGGAGGGAGTTTGCTGCTGTGCCTTCAGGGCTCTCCCTGGCAGCCAACAGCAGGTGCAGTGCAGTAGACTGGTACTGGTGTAATGAGAGTGAGATGTCCAAAGCTTCCTCCCTACTACAGTGGTATTTGTAGCAGGTGTTCAGTGAGACAACACTTTAAATACATTTTATTATGATAACAAACACTTTAAATGGCACAAAAGTTGTTTTAACAGACATTTATTGCTCTCTGTTGTGTTGCAACTATTCATGGAAGCTCCTTTTTTTGTGGGATATCAACAGTAGCACAGCAAGAGGTGATTGCAGTGCTGAGAAACATCTTCCCTTCCATTCACTCAGAGAAATCTTGGAACATTCAGACTACACGACTTGTCTCACAGAAGTCTTACCTCCATCTTGTTCTGGAACTGTTTAAAGAAAATATTTGAGGTGAAAGTAATGAAACAACCACACTAACTCATACCATTAAGTTTCTGTGAAAAAAAAAAAAAAAGTGAAGGAATGCACACCTGATTTTCCCCTTTAAATAGAAGCATTCAGGTCCTGCTAATTAGCAATTTGAGTAGAGCTTGGTGGACTCTGACTAACTGCAAAGGAAAAATAGGCACAGCATGATAAGACTGAGTGAACAAACTTAAAAACAATCTATGCTTTAAATGGATAGTAAATATAATTCAGATTCCTAATTAGATTTGGATGTGCTCCAGATATTGAACTCCCATTGAAATTTACAGCACCTTCAGGAACATCTCATATTTAAAAGCAATAGAATTTTCATTGTGTCTGAGTAGATTTCAGCTATTCAGTCCTGTATGGTTCATTTTGTAAACATAGCACACTAGTGTATGAATACCAGTTAGGTATTCTATCAGACCAGTTCAGCAGTTTAACAGGCTACCCTTTGCTAAATAGTACAAATGATACTTTTTTACACCTCCCAGAAACAGTCCAAGCAAATTCTTGATGAATTGTGTCCCAGTTTAAAAATCCCTGACAAAGAGACTGATTACAGTGCACATAAGAAACCAAAACCAAACAAAAATAAAGTTAAATAAGAAGAGTTATAATGAAAACGTGGAGGACAGCAGCAGGGAACAACTATATCAAATAATCCCACTCATTTATATATTTAGGAAAGCATTCCAAGGATTTTTGTGCTGAGTACCTGACTGAAACTGTAAAAGGTCTTTTCCTCAATCAGCTCACAACTGAGCTAAACATGGCAATGATATCTGAATAGGACTGTGTCCTGGAGGATGTAAGGATGTGTAATTTTGGCAGGTCAGTATGTACTCTGGTGCTTTGTCTCCGCCATGTGATTGCTTCCCTTTTGGTTTTTGTATCTCTAACCCTGCTGGTCCAAAGACACCCTTGGAAACAAGTTAACCACCACTTGCTTCACCAAGGGTACTGCCGCATTCCCGTGGGACAAAACCAGAAGCGGCTGTGACATCCTCGTTGTTAACACATTGCATTGCCCTGTTGAGGAGCAAGGAATTCAAAACATCAAAGAGTATCACACAGGCTGTTGTGGACTGTATCGGGTAGAAGAGGATGTGTAGGACACAAAAAGCAAGGGAGTTGTGAGAGAAAGACTGGGAATGATATTCTGCTACCCCCAGTGTTCACTGATTTGATATTCACAATGTATAACCAGCTGATTTGTCAGCAGCTGGTTATATATTGTAGTTTGATTTTGAGGCCCTGTCCCCATGGCACTTCAAGTGCGGATAGCCGGATCTCTGGTTAAATCACAGTCTTGCTGGAAATTAGCCCAATTTACCCAAGCCAACACACACCATGTTTAAAAACGATTTAAATCCTTTCAGGCACTGAGCTTTTGTTTAAAGATATTTTTTAACCTGAATGCTGCCAGTGCTAGAGCAACTTCAGTAATGTGGAAAACAAGTGGGAGCAACAGCAAAGACATGTTGCTGGCAACCACTGCTGCTCAAACCTGTTCCACATTGTTGCCAGAGCTTTCCATGTAATGTTACACCAGCAGATTCACGCCACTCAGAAGAGGTTGGAATTTTTTGACAAAAAAATATTTCTAACCTGTAGCAAAAGTTTACAGATTGGTATTGCAAGATACTTTATAAGATATTTGCAGGGGAAAATCACATTTAATATCTAGGCATATGTTAATGGGTGTTTAAACAAAAACAAGTACTAACTAATTTGGGTTACAGGAGAGATTTAGAGGGCTCTTCCAAGTTTTTTTCCCCTGACTCATTCTAGATTTGGAAAATAATGTGACCTTTCCTGGGAAATGAAATTCTTTATCTCCCATGCTACTTCCTCAACAATGCAGATATACTTATGATGACATAATGTGATGAAATAAAAGGAAATAAGTAGCAATGGAAGGATATATCCTAAAGGCCTATTTCTGTCCACAGTGAAATAAATTTAACAATTCCCAGTTACTTCAGTGGGACCTGGGTTAAGCTTTGGTAGTATTAAAAGAACTTTAATAGCAGAATAGTTGTCTACCTTAGGCAAAAAGAGAGTGCAGGACTTTCAAAGTACCAAATTAGAGACATGGGTTTGTATTCCATTTATTATGCCTGGGCAATGTGGTGCAGGAACAGAATAACTAAATATCCTCTGGTCTTCCTTTACAAATTTCCTACAACCAATTCTCTCAAATGAGACTTAAAAAGAATACGAACACATACACACACACACACACACACACACACACAACCCCAAACCCTCCTCTTGAAGCTATAAAATTCCTCCCTCCCTCCCTTCCCAAAACTACCTCTCCATTAAACATGCAAATTTATAATCCTGGAACAAGACAGATTCAGTTTCAGAAAATGTTTGAGAAAGACAACTAGTACTGGATCCTCATTTGTCAGTACAAAAAGAAACCTCTTTTACATATACTTGTTTAAGTTTCAGATAAACCTATTATGACAGAGAGATCTCAAAATATAGTAGAGTGCCCTAAAAACTGACTTAGGCCACTTGAATTCACTGATGAACAACGAAAGATGTAAATTGAACAGCTATACATAGAATATTTCACTTCAGTGTTGCTCAGAAATGTTAGACTGTCAGACCCTGGCCATACAAGGACTGTTTGATTGTTGTATTTATATTCTCTACAGAGAATTAATAAATATTTAGATCAAATCCACGTGCACGCATGCATGGTTGACAGAGAGAAAGAACCATTTCCATGAGGCTTCAACAACTCCACACTGCTGTGAGGATATAAAAACAATAGAGAAGTGCCTTTCAAACTGAGTCAGTGCTATGTACTAGCTGGAGCACATTTCCAAATAACAGTGTATAAATACAAAGTAATTGTAAAAATAACCTTTTAAAACTGCCTGTAAAAGAGCAAGTGGTTGATTAAAAATGTCCCAATTGTTCTTGTTTATTCTCTTTTGTATCAGTGGTTCTGCTGTAATTCATATTATATTTTTGAGTCACTGCCAATGCTGCTATCTGGAGAGAAACAACTGAAGCAACTTTAGTGATTGCTGTCTTTATATAGTCACAATATGCCAATGCTGCAAGGCTGCTAATTCTGCAAGCTGACTTTTTATCATTTTGAGCTTCTATTATCCTGGATAAAATATCTACTGCAGAAAATGTTGTGAATAGCTCTGTAATGTCTCCTCAGGCTGGCAGCAGGGTGCTATAGAAAGCTGTGTTCTTAGATGCTGCTTCTCCTACACATCTTTCCCAGTTGTCACTTCTCTCTGCTGTCTTTGGTGAAGTGGGTTTGCAGTTGCCAACAGTTATAAACCTCTTGCAGCTATGCAGAAATGAAAGATAGAGAGCTACTGGCAGGGAGGAATGAAAGTACTCATGGAAGAAGGGTCCTTTTTTCAGTATCCTGTTCAGCAAGGGAATAATCTCCTTGGCTTGTGATTTTTACTGGGTTAGTCTGAATGAATATCCATTCTTTGATGATGCAAAGAGTCCCCATATCTGTTAACCAGGGAACAAGAATAAAAACCAAATTCCCTAACTTGCTTGAAACACGTATTGTAAACAGACAAAATGCAATGCAAGCAATCCTCTGTGATTCAGGCCTGCAAACAAACTCAGAAAGATGGTATAGTACATTGCTTAGGTTTGGGTCTCAGGAGATAGTTGTAGGATTTAGCTTTCCCTTTTAGTTTTTCCCGGAAAATGAAACTGCAGTAACTCTAATACATTGCTAAGGCCTTGGCCCTTCACACATCCATGTCAAAGTTCATACAGACAAGTTGTCTCATTCATTTAACAAATCTGAAAGTGCTAAGCCACTCGTGTCTGACACTGCCTGTCACCATGCCCTAGCTCTGTGCTGCTTACACTCACCACGTGCCTGTTCTGAAGGGAGTGCAGGTAGCCCACCAGTTAAATGCTGCTGACATGACCTGGTAGTCCACCTCCAGAAGCTGCAGTTTTGCCTAACAGATTGCCTGCAGATAACTCCAGAATGGCAATCTGCCTCACAAACTAAAAATGCACATTTTTCTTCTTTATACCCTAGTATGGGAATAGTTAGATTGCCTTCAGTAAGACTGTTCACAAATTTGAATGCAGATTTATGTCCTGCTGTGCAAGGAGAAGTAAATACAAAATGCTGATACTGCTCTATGTTTTTTCACTTCTCTGTTTGATAGAACAATTCAGATTAAGAGTTTAGGGGTTTATTGTTGTTTTAAACTTCAGTATGAGGAGAAAATTGATTGTGGAGAGAAGCGTTCACTCCATTCAGAGTTGAGCTAGTGAACATGAGAGGAGACTCAGAATGTTGCAAATGTTTTAAGTTTTAAAATGTCTTGTTACTAGCCAGAAGCTTTTATTATGCAAAGAAATACTTTTCCTGCCTCATGTAAGCTGACGCACTTTATTAAAAGTCTAAGTTTAACAAAGCTATTTTTATTTTCAGGAAGTCATAGTTTGTATGATTTAAAACATGAATGCATGGAGGACAGCCCTGGGGAAACTAGGCCCATATCTGGAAGTGAAGCCAAAGATCACTTGTGCAAGTTTTTAATTTAACAAATTCTATTTGCAGAAGCCAGAACTAGTAGTGTTCATGCTCCCAGTTTACCCAACAAAGCAGTCTCTCAGCACTAAATGAGAGAGTCCTCCTCTGTTTTGCTAATGATTTTAGCCTTGTTCTCATAATTTTCCATTTCTTATAGTTCTCCTTCCCTGTAATTAAGTACCTCTATGATACAAAAAAACCCAGGTGTGACTAATGAGATGGTTTCCAAAATGTCACTTAGATCAAGGTCATGAGAATTAGTCTTCTTGAAATACTCTTACCTCTGCCACCAGTTTTATCTGAGACCTTCAATAAACCACTTAACCTCTCCACATCTGTTACTCCACCTATCAAAGGAATATGGAAATATTTTCCAAACTTGCCAGCTACATTTTACTATGAAAGTATTTTTGCAACTCATGAGTAAAGAATGTCTCTCAAGAGCCAGGTGTTACTGCCCAGGCCTTGATGGACTTGGCACATTATGGGGGACAGAAATAACCCTGGTCAGAGCTGGAGGTTTGTGCAGCTGGCTGACCATGGCTACTTTGCAGGTCAATACTACAGTGGAGGCCTGTAATCACTTTATTGCAGAATTTACCTCATAGGTTTGTAGGTCTGGGGGTTATTTTACAGCTAAATTTGTTAGCAAATGTCTTATACAAATCTGGCAGAGAATAATTTAGAAACCCCAAAGTAAAAATATTAGCAATTTTTTTTTTTTCCAAGGGTTTTAATCTATTAAAATTGTCTGGCTCACTTCTTTTTTTGATGCATATTGAAAATGAACATAATTTTTAGTATGTATACAATTTGACTCTCAATTTGAAGATTTTCTGAAGTTGAGAAACATATGGAGCATTTGGGAAAAGTGGAAAGTGATCCTGAGAAGGGGTGGTTGTCAGTCTGCCAATCTGACCTGTTCTCCTGATGCACTCTTCTCTTCTCTTTTCTTTTCTTCTCTTTCCCTTTCCCTTTCCCTCCTAAGGCTCTTTCCCAAGAGCTATTTAACTGATGGTACAGTTCCCTTTTGCTAAATCACTGCCAGTCTTCCTGACACTAGCAATTATTTTCAGCTATTGTGAGCTATATTATGACTGTGCTGCAACACTAGGGGGTAACAGCTGGTTGAATAAAGGATACATCTAAATTTCTCCAATTTTTTAAACCAAAAAAAGGACGTTTTACAAGAGGGCTGTTTTATGGAAAGGAGTCAGGAGTAATAGACAGTTCCTTGGAGGTCCAGTAAAAGAGAGAAAGTCCCCTAGCTGAAAGGAACAGGCTAACCTTGGCTCTTGATTTCTCCTTATGTAATTCTGTGCTGAGAACTTACTAATGGTGGTCTTTATGAGCCCCACTTCTTAGCACATTCTGAAGCAGTGATGAGAAAGCCAAGGGTACAAACTTCATTCCACCACTAAATCAGACATCAAAAAACATAAGGGATACAAGATTCAGAAGTGCAATGGCTTTGTCCTTCTGTCTAGAAGCCTCTAGTTTTTTCACAAGTGGCAATAGCTGGAATATCTCCATAGCACAATCTAGGCCTTATGTGGGTACCTTATGGGAATAAGGAGAAAAAAAAGAATCATGTATCAGTCATCAGAGTAATAAGTTTCATTTTTATAATTGATCTAAATTTCATATTATTGGTATTTATTACCAGCAACTTCTATATATGGAGGCAGCTGTTATTTCTTTTAATGTGCTTATTTTACTCCTCTGCCCACATCCTTCCTTTGCCTCAAGCATGCCTTCCTGACAACACTGATTATGAATCAGTTTACTTCTGACAACTGTTCTGAGTACAGCTTTTAGAAATCCATGAAAACCTTCCTTTCCCAAGGTGTTTTAGGTACCAAAAAAAGTGCTAATAATATAAAACTCAGTGTTTTTAACAAGCTTGTCTACAGTCAAAAAAGAGAAACTGGTTCATGTTGTTACCAATATGAGTAACATAGGCAGAGACAAAGTTGTTTTTGTTCAATTCTGTTCACCACAAGGTAAATGAAGAAAATTTATGTGATAGATATCCATAATAACTCTCTGGGACCAGGCAGGCAGAGGTCATAAAGCAAGACATCAGCTCCACAAAAATACATGCTCAGATAATTTTAAATGGGAGTATGAGCTGTGATAGCTGCTGGGAGGGCCTAGATCTAATTTTCATTTACTTTCCCTCTTTTGTTTTCCTTCAATAACAAGCATGCAGCACTACCAGTTAGTGAAAATTTCCATAAAGACTACTAGTACCTTTGAGGACTTGAAGCCAGTCTATAAATGTCCCCAGCTATAACTGAAAGAAAAAACCCAAACCAAAAACCATTCAATTAATGAGAGTAACATCCAATTCCTCTAGGAAATGCAGAGGCATAAATTGTCTGTGGCTTCTTTAAGACCTTTTTCAACCCAAAACAAAGATTCCTTATGAAACAGGCCAGTAGGTGTTTTTTTTCCAAGTGCTCCCTTATCCCCCGAGAGTCAGGAGCAGCACTGAGTTGATCCTGTGTGAGGGTGTGGTTTTAGAGCCACCCTGAGCTGATCTTAGGCTCTGTTGCTGTTAAAAGAAGCAATTCTGCTTTTCCTGTGCTATCCAGCTGCTGAAGCTTGCTATAGGTTTGCAAATTTGTAGGGGTCCCTCAGCCATGAGACATCAACTCCCTGATCTTACTGAAGGCCAGTATTTCTTTCTTGAAGGCACAGTTTTCAACCAGATCTACAAGCTTATCTCACTTGCCAAATAATTTCTAATTTTGATAGGAAAGAGAACATGTTCCTGAGACCAAGGCACAATCCCCCTTTTCAGTTGCAATTCCATCAGAAGCTTAACCCAAGCTAAGAAAGTGTCTTGAACACATTTTGCGTGACCAGAACCAATTGTTTTTATGTCTTCAGTGTCTCCTTATGTAACCTCCTTTAGCATTATTGATGTTGAAGTGCACTTTTGTCAAATACAGCCTGCCAGTGTCAGCATCTGGTTAAGCTGACTTCAAACACAACCACTGCAGTTGCTGGAGAAACCTGGATGTTGCAGCAGGAAGTGTTGGGGCCTGTCCTTGTGCCCCTGCAAGAGCACTAGCCCTACACTTAGGCAACATCCAGTTTGTGCTGTGGAGCAAGAAACCCACAGACATGGCTCAGACCTTGAGCTGAGCTCAGCACTGACAAGGGCAGCAACCCAGTGTTAGAGCCTCATGATTTAAGCCTCACCTGACTGCTCAAGACATTCAAGCAATTATCTATATGGAAACATGCAAGCACACAAGATCACAAACCATCATCCAGGCATTTTATTAAACACACAATCATACTTTTCAGAGCTTCTTCTGGGAGAAGCTAAAGGCAATCAGGCTGTGTTTTTTCTTTATGTTGTAGGAATGTATAACATCAAATACAAGCACACACAACAATTATTACACTGATTTATAAATGTCCAGCAATTTTCTATAATCTTTTCTATCTTCTTGTGGGCACCAGGAAATTCTCCCCAACTTTATTTTGGATAGCGCATGTCTAACAGATAATTATTGCTCAGAAAATACATTCCTTGTGAAATATTTTATAGCACAGTGATGCTGTATGTAATTTGTCAGAGAATTGTAGCATTGCACCATATCTCCTGGGATTGACTTTAAGGAGTGATCTCTAACAAAAATTCCTGCTGTGAGAAGCAGAAAAATTGGAGCAGTATTGGTCCCTGCAGATGTATTCTTCAGATCCCAGATTTCCTATTCCAGATACAAAGCCTAAAAAATACTACTGTTTCACTGTGAAAAACAGTAGAAAGTAACCTCTCAACCTTATCAATTCTGACCTATGAGAAGATGACAATGAGGGCTATCGAGACTTTTCATGTATGTGTTTGTGAGTGCATACACAAACATGCAAATCACATGCATAGGTATCAGTCTCCTCATATAAGGAAGGAGGGTTCTAAAACTAGGCACTACAAGATGAATAAGACAAGGTACAGTTATTTGTACTAGAAGTAGTTAAAATAACACAGACATGACCTGTATGAGGAGGACCTTTCTCCCCCAACAGTATTGTTACGTTCATCTCGGACACACACTGTGAAAAAAAGGACTTGACCTCCCCAACATTACCCCCAGGCCTTTGCCTTTCCTCCAGGCCTTTATATGCTTTTATGGTTTTAGGTCATGTCATGGAAAACCAGGTTAAAGAGATAAATTTTCTTCTTATCAAACTAGTGAAGCCCCATCATGTTATTTCACATAGCTTCCTCTTTGGAGGCAAATTAATTTAAAGATGAGAAATGAGAACTGCCTCTGCTGATACATCTTCACAAAGCTGTGCAGGAAAGGCCACCTAGGTGCATGAGCAGGTCCTGGATTGCATAATGAAAACCAGCACTTTTAAACAGATAGCCTTATTCCTGTGCCCTGAAGGACTGAGCTCTTGATTCCATGAACATTTCCCCCTAAGGAAACTCTGCAATGCCACTATAACCTTTCTCTTTTTCCTAGCTCCCTTTCACAGGTCTGCCTGTGGCCAGTTGCAAGGTGGTGCTATTCATGTCACATATTCTGTTCCACTTTAAGTGTCCTCTTTGTTGTGATCATGTGCATAGATGATGATCACTCATACTCACTTTTCCCGGGATTATCTCTCACCCAATCCCACCCATGTGTCCTGACATTGTACAGGGTATTTGGGTGAAAACTAGAGCAATCTCTGGTTATTCTGTACAGTCACTGTGGTGCACACTCATCACCCTGCTGCTTCTGTGCTGTGCATGCAAAAGCACACCCAACTCTGCTGGATTTTGCAGTGGTCCTGTTCCTGCAGCTAAATGCAGAAGACAAAAGAGAGACACAGTCACTCTGAAAAGCAACTGTGGTGTCATGCAGACAGCACAACCTGACTGTGGCTCTCTAGCTTTCTCTGCCTTTGGGAACTATAACCTGCTCTAGTCCTTTCTGCTGACAGCATCTATTTTTTCACCCTCAGCTGCCTTTAATGCATGGTCCATTAATGCACTGTGGATACACAGCCAACATTCATCTGCTCACTCAGCCAGACATCTGGAGCTCAGTGGCATTTGACCTCTTCTTCACTCTGGACCAGGCAGCGTGGGCAGGTTTCATTACACTCCCTGGTGCCTTTATGCTGCCACACAGATGGACACTCCAGACCCTGATGTAGATACCTCACTCCTGCCTTGGCTCCAGATGTTTTCTTCAGACAGGATATGTAAGTAAAGGAATCAACAGCTAATTTCATGAAGGGAGGAAAGGAGGGGAGTTATTACTGTGAAAACAATATTGTGCTTGCAGGGAAAATGCTTTGGACATGGAAACTTCAAAGTAGGACAAGAGTGATAAGAAACAGATCTCAATCAGAGCTTAATTTCCTGTTTTCTGTTCAAAACAGTCCTATGTTACAACCAGTGCAGTATTTCTATCCTTGCTAGGTCAGGGAGATTTTATCCTAAACACTACTGATTGCTATGATCAGAATATGAAGAAATAACAATACACAAAATATTTTTTCTACAAAAGATTTTGACCTGCTCTCTTTCTGCTGTTCTGGTAACCCAGCTGTGAGTGTGGATTCCCACAACCTTTTACCATGATTACTAAAACTTCTTTCTCTTTTGCTCCCCATTGTCATTTAATCTATAAAGCAGATCTTAGAACTGTTCAACTTGTCTACAGACCTAGCCTCATCAACCCTCTTCCTTACCTTTAGCCCAAGGCTGTTGTTCTGATCTCCCAGTCAAGTGAGAACCAGCTCCCCTCTAGGAATTCAGCCTCTGATGCATCTCACCCTCTACACTGACAGGCTGCTACCCTCACATCATGGTTTTCTCTCTCTGGAGGTGCCCTCAGTCTCTTTCTGGCCATCTCTGGGCTCTTTTCTTCATGAAAATCATGGAATCACACAGAATCACAGAGTAGATGGAGTTGGAAGGGACCCACAAGGATCATCATGTCCAACTGCTTGTTTTGCACAGGATGTTCCCAAGAATCACACCATGTGCCCAAGAGCATTACTCAAATGCTTCCTGAACTCTGTCAGGCTGGTGCTGTGACCACTTCCCTGGGGAGCCTGTTCTAGTGCCCAACCCCCCTCTGGGTGAAGAACCTTTTTCTAATATCCTACCTAAACCTCCTCTTACACAACATTAGTCTATTCCCTTAGGTCCTGTCCCTGGGTACCAGAGAGAAGAGATCAGGAAAAGGAAAATGAAAAGGAAAAAAAGAAAGTAAAAATTAAACTAAAATAGTGTCTATCCTAGAGTACTGTTCCTAGCAAGAAGGAAGAATGAAGAAATTTTCAGAATTCTAGAACTGCCACTAGTCCTCAGCCTCTCTACTGGCATTAAAATGTAATCTGCATAGTTATAAAGTATTTGTAACCTAAAACCAATACATGCCTACACCTAATGAAATAACAGGGACAAATCTGGGCTTCCTGAACTTTGTGGCTTGCAAACAGTCCAGCTACAGGCAGTACCTGCTGCTGACAGATTGTTCAACGAGAGAGGGCTCTGTATGCCCAGAGGCTGTTGGATCACATCAAATTCTTTGGCTAAAGGAAGAAAAATTTTAGCCAAAGGGAAGAGTTTCTGTGGTCAATATAAATCGCTTTTCCTAGCTCTTTCTCTAGTTGTTGCACTCACCTGGCTTAGCTAATAAGGAAATTCCAGGCAGGAAGCTGTTATGCTACTGAAGGGAACTAAAAAAACCCCTGTGGATTTCCAGGGGTCTGGAGACAGCCGTTGAGGAGCATTATAATCTTTCCAGAAATCCTCTGCAATGTTGTCTTACCCAGCTCTTCATGTTGGGGCAATGTCTGTCTCCCAGAAAACAGCACTCACCTGCCATGCCTTCCCCAGTAGCTCCTCCCTCTGCTCATGCTCAGACACTGGGAATGGCCAGTGGCCCTGAGGCTGGTCACTGCTAGCCACTCCTGCCTAACACAGCTAGGGGCCAGCTACTGACCAAGGTGCTAGATGATGCTGCCTGCCTGTTACACTGTGGGAGAGGCTATCATGGCAGCATCATTGTTTGGGATATCGAAAGTCTGGGGATGATGGTGCAAAGAGGTTAGGACCCTGAAAAGTGCAACACTCCCAAGTCCTACACAACCCACTCCCAAGTGCCGGCAGCTGTGGACTGAGTGTGGGTACAACTATCCCTCCCTGCTCCCATGCCATGTACTTCCCTGAGCAGTGCCCTAGGGACTGCCTCAACTGTCCCTCACCTGTTTTCATTCACTGGGCTTCTTAGGGTCAGCTGGAAATAGGCCAGAGTACTGTCTGCTATTTGGAGCTCTGAGAAGGCACTTCTTATGGAATCAGGCTTTTACCTAGAATGCCAGTGATCTGTTCTCCATTCACATCTCTAGCTTTCCTGTTTTTCCTGCAAGGATACATTTTTACATACAATTAAGGAGGCAAGAGCACAGGTGAAAGCCATGAGACTGTGTTAGTGTTTGTGTCCATCTAAGGCTGTTCAGGTACACAGATGGGCAGAAAACTAGAATACTTTATTGTGTCAAATGTACGGTTCATAAAATCAAACACATCGTTCAAAATAGTCTTTACGTCGGGTGCTACCTGTTAAAGCATTAATATGCCATATGTGAAGGCATAAAGATGAACATAACAAATGAGGGAAGTTAGAACACTTGACACAGTGTGTAACTTAGCTTTGAAGCAGCATGTCCACAGCTGCACAGCTGTGGGAGCATTCTGTAGTGTGAAGCTTTGTCCTGTTTCTTGGACAGTTTTGTTGCTCCATACCAATATGCCATGTGCAAGCCCAGGTTATAAGGTCTGAAAAGGGCTTTGTTGGTGCTCTCTGCAGTTGGTTCTATGACTGTCTTTTTGGACTGATACATTACACACACATATGTATATATTTAACTGTACTAGATACACTTCTTAGATGACAGCCACATTGTCAGTAGAGATAACACAAACAAGACATGAAGCTCAGAGCTACTTTCTCTGTAAGTAAATCAATCACCATGTTGAAGATCTATACAGATATTTTCCAGGGTAAAATTTCAAATGGCTCCAGAAATAAAATGAGTGGTTATACATTCTTTCTATTGATTTCTATATTGGTTTTAGACTACTGCACACCCAAAGGCATGCAGTTCACACAGGAGCTTGGCATGCTTTGAAGATTATGCCAAATTCTGCTTGCTTTATGCAAGAAGGTGAAATCAATGACATTGCTCCTGTACACAAGACAGAAAAAATTTAGTCCCAAGTTCATCATTTCCTTGGCAAACTGTCCTTATAAAGCATGCCAGTTCTGCAAGCTTTTAAGCAGTGGATTTAATTAGGCTGTTTATATAAGCGGAAGCATGTATTTGTTCAAATGCTGCCCAGTTCAAATTCTATGCCACAGTTGAAATTTTCATATGAAGTCATGCTTTAGGGAAGTAAGACACTCCTTACTGAAAGCCCTCTCCCACTGCTGTGGCAGTAATGGTGTGGGTGAGGGCCATACCACTAGGGGCTTTAAAATTGTATTTCCATACAGCACCTTTCTTCTTCCTTGTTGTGAGATTGATGAGCAAAGATAAAGTAACAAGAAGCACCAGCCTTTCTGGTTTTAATGGACTCAGGATATCCACAGTGATTTACATGTTGCATATACAGCTATCTGGCATGGAGTAGGCTGCTGTTAACTCTTCTCATAATTCAGCAGGGGTAGCAGAAACCATTAATCACTCAAAAAGAATCATCTGCAGTATTTAGTACATGGTTAGCATCAGTCCCTGTGTATTGAAAAAAAAAAAAAAAAGGAGAATTTTGGTTCTCAGCAAAAAAAGGATAAAAATCATTATGGAAGAAAAACAAGACAGAGAGTGGCCAACAGACAGAAAAGATAGAGAAAAAATATTCTTTTCTGTACATAGTCTAAGTCTGTTCTGACTCTTGTACCCAAGTCAGATTCTGCTGTAGGCCAACATTACATGGGTAAGCAGAACTAGAACTTCATACTTACAAGAAACCCTCTCACATTCCAGAATAGTTTTTGAATGAACCTGAAATGTGGAGTGGGAACAGTGGAATCCCATTGATTCATGTGGGATTGAGTTTTCTCATGTTTAACTTCATGGAAATACCAGAAAAATCCCTGCAAGTAATTTTTAGCCATTATCATTTCAGGTGTAGTATACTCAGAATCCATCTGCTGAGTGAGGATTAAATAATCCATGCTAATGTAGTGTTAACAGCCAGTAACTTTACAACATCTGTGAAACTGGCTCTGCATGGAGTTCATAAAGAGTGTGCTGCATTGGTTTAGCATGGCAAGGTTTTGGTGGCTGGGGGGCTTCTGTGAAAAGAAGATCCAATGCCAGCTGGATCTTCTTTTGGTCCAACCAGTGGCCAAGGTCAAGCCCATTGGCAATGGTGGCAGTGCCTCTGGAACAATGTACTTACAAAGGGGAAAAAACCTGTGCAGCAGCAATCACAGCCAGAGAATGGAGGAGTGAATACACATGAGCAAGAGCCCTGCAAACACCAAAGTCAGTGAGAAGGAGGGGCAGGAGGTGCTCCAGGGGCTGGAGCAGACCTTTCCCTGCAGCCCCTGGTGCAGACCATGGCGAGGCAGCTGTGCCCTTGCAGCCTGTGTGGTTCCACAGCAGAGCAGAGATCCACCTGCAGCCCATGGAGGACCCCACTCTGGAGAAGGTAAATGTGCCTGAAGGAGACTGTGACCCTGTGGGAAACCTGTGCTGGAGCAGGATCTTGGCAGGACCCATGAAGAGAGGAGCCCAGGGGGGAGCAGGTTTGCTGGCAGGACTTGTGACCCCACAGGAGACCCACTACAGAGCAGCCTGATCCTGAAGGATGGTATGTTGTGGAAGGGGTTCATGCTGAAGTAATTTGTGAAGTCTGTGAAAAAAGCTCATGTTGGAGAAGTTTGTGGAGGGCTCTGTCCCATAGAAGGGATCCCACACTGGGATCCTCACTTTACTCCTCACACTCTTCCCACAAAGGAAGAGTGTGAGGAGTAAAGCATGAACAGGACCTATTCTCTACCCCTCTGCACCAGGGGGAAGGGGCAGAGAAAACCAAGAGATGAGTCTGGAAAGAAGGGAAGGGTGTGGGGAAGGCATTTTAAGATTTGGTTTTATTTTCTCATTATCTTAATCTAATCTTATTTATAATAAATTCAACTGATTTCCGCACATGGATCCTGTTTTATCCATGATGGTAACAGGTGAGTGGTCCCTCGCTGTCCTTATCCTACAAGCCTTTTGTTATATTTTCTCTCCCCTGTCCATCTGAGGATGGAATGGATAGAGCAGCTTTGGTGGGTACCTGGCACCTCACACAGGTAGAGGTCCAATGTGCAATACTCATACAAAAACCATTAAGACAAAAAAAGAAGACCAGCATCTCATTGGATTTTCATCTTTTGTCACCTGGCAGGAACACTTCTTACTGTACAGATCATGGACTACAGAGGGGTATAGGTATACTCCCACCAAGTGCAGCACAACATTTCTTTTTGTTCTTTCTTTCTCCTTGTCTCCTCATTTTCTTGTAAGCAATGGTGGAGATGTAGAAATCTCCTTCCCTTTCAGCTTCTGCTGCCTTCAGTGTGGATGAGCACATTGCTTCTAAATTACTTTAACAAATATATATCTGGTGTAGCACGTTATTTTCCAAGCCTCCAGCTGAATCCTAATTCCTACTCATGCTAATGTTTCTATTGAACATGCTCTGATACTGTGGGTGTTAAGACTTCAAACATCCTAACAAAAAGGGTGTCTGCTTTACAGGAGACAATACTTCACTATGGGAAGTCACTGATCACAGTCTAATTGAAATCAGTGAGAACTGCACTTCATGCTCTTCTTGATATTCTGTCTGTGTTTTCCTCTTAGCTCTGGTTACAGCTGTTAAATTGTCCCAGCCTTACCTTACCTTCTGAGGGCATATATTTGCAGAGTAAGCATAGCACACAAGTGTGCTATTTTACACCAGCCACCACAGCTCATTCTTCTTCATTTCCTTATGTATATGGATATTGCCTTGGAGATTTATTTAAACTGTTTAGTTTGTCTTAGTTTATTCCTAAATTCAGATTGGAATGAATACAAAACATTATTTCTTGACCTGTTTAATAACTTTTAAGATAGCTTTTGCATCTCTATTTAGCAGCTCTTAGCAATTTCTACATATGAAACAGTCCTCTAAACAAAACAAAAATTAATACATAAATAAAATAAACACAAAAATTCTTTTTTTTTTTCTTGTTGCTAAAATTTGCAGAGCCCCATTACTTCCAAAAAGGTGGGGTTTTTTAGGATTCAATGGGATTTTAGTTTCAAATCTGTTCCAGATATTGCATCTGGTCCTAAGCTATCCAGTTGAAATGCTATTGCAGGTTTTTTTTTTTGTTTGTTTCTTTAAAATTTTGTCTTTCCCTAATTATTTTCTTTCTTTGACATAGAGAAGAAATAGCCCTTAGGAGAAATCCCTGAGAGACCATGTGACT
Source organism: Urocynchramus pylzowi (assembly GCA_013397555.1). Lineage (NCBI taxonomy): Eukaryota > Metazoa > Chordata > Aves > Passeriformes > Fringillidae > Urocynchramus > Urocynchramus pylzowi. Next base: position 1,648,689 of record VZRH01001413.1, read on the forward strand.
TAACTTTTGTGGTTTTAGTTACTGTATATTTGATAAATTACTTCACCTGCTAGAAAAGTGAGTTTTAAATGAATGGAATTATACAAGAACAAAATTATGAAATCTGCAGCAAGCTTTACTGGATGTCTTGATCACAGACACAGTGTTGTTTACTCTTTTCCCAGGTTTTGGGGGCTTTTTTTGCACTCCTTTTCTCCTGCATATTTGAGGTGTTCTGCCCTGAAATGGAGAAAAAACATGTGCTGACATTTGCACGTTTCTTCTCTATTTTAAGTGTTTGCAGCTTGAAACACTCACTGAAATGCGGTTTAGAAAAATAGTGAAAGAAATCACAACATGCACCTTAAAACAGAATTTCAAACAAATCTCTCTTAGGGCAACGGGAAGCACATCAAACAGCATGCTTTAAAGTATGATTCATCATTTGATGTAGCTGATGCATCATAACATGTTTCCCATCTGACAAGGCGGGTAATGCACCCTTTACAACTACGTGTCAAGTGTTTTGTCACTGGAGCCACAAATTCCCTCAATTTTGCCTTTTGTGCAGCAGCTAAAGCAAAGCAGTGCTGAGAAGCATACCTGTCATAGTTCTGCCCACCTGAGGCCTTTCCACATGGCTTCTTCTCTGAACACACATTAAAGGCATTGCAAAAGGAACCTCACAATTTCTAGAGTCCTTTTTTTTTTGTTTGTTTGTATTTTCAGTCTGACATAAGTTGACATGTTTCATTTTCTCACACCTAACAAGCTTACAATGATTTAATTCCATATTTTGATGAAACTGTGAGAAGCTGAGAGCTTCCTACCTAATGTGTGAACCTCTACAATATTATCAGAAAGTAATATGGGTAAAGTTTAGATATGATTTTCCTCATTGAAACATATAAGAGGTTTATAGTCCTCTTATAGGGGAAATTTTCTTCCTTCATTCTCCACAAGGAATAAAATATACAGCCAGAAATCTCCACAAATCTTTGCAACTAAGTAATTGTTTATCTAAGTCCCACTGAATGCACCTGAAATAAAGCAGAAACAGGCAAAATTACACAGAAAAAAATGACTGCATAACAGGTACTTGACCCTAAACCTTTCTGTTCAAAGAAATTACTTTCTGAACATGCTGTAGTTCTAATTATGACTGCAATGAAGCCAGACCAAGCACAAATTAATATAGTCTTTGCCTTTACTATTTCTGTATTCAGTCCTCTGTTCCTCTTTAGTCTGAACATAATCAGTCTTCTTTTCACCTCCAGCCTGCACTGCAGACTATAATTAAACAATGAAAATCTGACATTTATCTATAGAGGGAAATTGTTTAAAGAACCACTTAGTACATGGAAATTTTTGTTTCACTCCTGCAGAATTAGTCTTTAATATTCCTTTATTCCGTTTACTCTTCCTTCTATGCATTTTAATGCTCTTGCTCGCATTCCTGTGATCACTCATTTTGGACTTTATTTATTGGTTTGACAGAAGCCAGACTTACCTCAGCTGCTACTGGACGATACTGCAGTGTCCAGTGAGACCACTTGACTGCTTGTATTTCCACAAAGCATGTTTGGAGGAAAATTACTGAGGAAACCACATGCATAATTAAATAACAGTGACAAAAAAAAAAATTAAAATCTGGCATATTCTTAATATTAAAGGGAAATTCCTTCAGGGGCTATTTTCAGGTAGGCAAGAATTCCTTCTTTGTCCCTGGTCAAGCCTGCATCGGAGATCTCTTCCGCTGATACAGTGTAATATGTTACAGAATAACAAGGCAAACTGCTACAAAGGTTACTATATATATTATGTAGCCTTTGAAATATTATCAAGGGCCATTACAGCTTGAAAGCCATTCTCTTCCGCTTATGACACCAATAGACACAGCTATGTGTGAAAAATGCAGGTTTGTCCCTCCCTTGTCCTTAAAAGCACTTTCTTTCCATGGCTAGTTTGTGCTGAGTTGCCAAAAACCCTCCCAGGAACTGACTTCAAACTGTATCTCTAAGCATCAGGAGAAAATCTGAAGCAAAGGATAGTGGCCTTCCCAAGGACAAAACACATGAATGGATGGAGAAAAGGTCCACACAGCAACCTCAGTGCTGGCTCCTGAGCAGGTGGACAGCAACAGACCACTTGATAAATGCACACTTGGAACAGTAAGGAAGCATTGCAAAGACCTTTTTATTTTTTTCTTTTACAAACTGACAGGGTAAAGTGCAGGTCACTGTTTGTTTTGACTAGCAGAGTTCTGGTGCACAGTGAGCAGAGTGACAAAATTCCCATGCTCAGCAACAGAGATGACTTTCAGCTGGAAAAGGTGGCTCAAGGCAGCTGAGTCAACCTTCACCCACAGCCACTGACCTGAGAGAACAGGGCTGCCACTGCTACAGCAGCAGGTGTGACAGCAGAACTCTTCCCACTTTCATGGCCTAACACAAAGCATACCATCCTCTCCTTCAGGTTCAAGAGGCCATCATTTCACCAGCTGTTTATTTAATCCTGACTAATCCTGGATTCAAGCCACAGCCTTTTGTCTAGATGAGATGAAAACCTGAAGGACATACCACAAGAAAAAGGAAAGCATAATTTGAAGAATAGGTGCTTTTACTCTACCATCTTGAGGCAAACCAGATTACTGAAGCTCTAACTAAATGGAAATATTTGTTTCTAAAAAGAGCCAATTATTTAAACTTATTGCTATTTTTCAAAGTATAAAGACATGACCTTCCTCTCTTTTCCTCTCTGCAGACTTATTCTTGCTGGCAGAAAAAAAAAAAAAAGTCATGACACACAAGCTTCACTAGTGAACTCTTTCAACAGAATTAGGTATTTGGATATCTATGCCACAGATTTACCCTCAAAGAAGCTAAATATACTTTACCCTCAAAGATGACTGCATTTTGATTATCAAAATATCAAACCTGTATAACTGTAAAATCATGGAATCATCAAGGTTGGAAGAGACCTCTAGGACTGCCAAGTCAAACCATCAACCTAGCACTACCATTGTAACCCTAAAATCACTAACCCTCATTACCCAGCACCAAATCCAGATGCCTCTTAAACACCTCCAGAGATGGTGACTCCACCTGGGATGGTAACTCCCAGGGCAACCTATTCCAATGCCTGACATGCCCTAACAGTGGAATTTTTTTTTTCCTAATATCTAATCTGATTCTCCTGCCTCAGCTGAAGGCCATTTCCTCTGGTGCTACCACTGCAGGCACAGTAGAAGTGACCAACCCCCACCTCACTACAGCCTCCTTTCAGGGAGTTGTGGAGAGCAATGAGGTCTCCCCTGGGCCTCCTCATGACTAAACAAACCCAGCTACCTCAGCAACTCCTCATAAGGCGTGTTTCCTAGACCCTTCACAAGCCTTGTTGCTCTGCTCTGGACACACTCCAGCACCTCAATATCCTTAATACCAAATATCAACCTTAATACTCAATTTGTTTTCTTATTTGTGCTTTGTTTTAACTAATTATTTTCCCATAAAACTAAAGATCAAAGATTTGACAGCCTACCAAACTTCAAACTTAAGGACTAGATTTTGCAAGTAGTTTGGAAAGAGTTATCTGAAGCTGGGAAGTATTAGGTCTCAGCTCTTCCTGCAGGCTGGTCAGCCTTTATTTTTAGTTTTCAATTGTCAATATTTCTTTTCCTTTTGTAAAGGAAGTTTAAAGAACTGCCAGTACTTGAAGCTGTATTTACAAGTCCAGTGTGATACAAACGGGGCTGACAATTTTATGCAGCATTCAGACTACTTCAGCTCCTTCAGCTGGCAAGACCTCTAAAGACTAAATGCTTATGTCACTGAAGTTGCCACAGGTTTTCTGATCTCACGTTACCTGAAAAACTGAGAACTCAGCTCCTTAGGGAAGGTACAAGCCACCTTTCCATACTAAACTTTTAATGCTACTTCCAGATCAAGTCTTCGTAAAATCACTTTGTGGTTTAAAAGCACTCCCTGTAAAATTAGCAACTAAATGCTTCCTTTACCGAAGTACACAGGAACAGAGAAGGGGATTAATTTTCCCCTGCTGCATTAGAACAAACACCTTGTTTCACCTGAAACTGTTAAGAGTTCAACACAAATCCTGCCCACACAAACCAAATCAATTCATAGATTAAATCTATCACCTCTGTTTTATGAACATCAGGCTATAGAAAACATACTAATACCATGATTGATCCCTATCCTAATCTTGCAGAAAAACACAACTGAAGAAACCTTTTATTTTGAAACTGTTAAATAAAGAAGAGGGAAAGGTGGTCAGCACAAGACCAGAACTTAGCATTTAAATTGGAAATCCTCTTAGGATGTATTTCATGCTCTCAATAAAGCTACAGTGTATATGAAGTCAACACTTCATGAAAGAGAATACCAAGGCAGAAGGCTCTAACAGCTGCATCTCTGGTAGACAATGCCAAAAGCTGAAGTGCTCAGAGTTGTGCTACATGGAATCACTGAGGTGGTGATTCCATCTGTTCTGCCAAACTCTGCACACATGTGAATGCCTTGAGCAGACCTGAAACTCGCCTGTACGACCCTAGGTGCTGCTAAGCAGCACTGCTGGTGTCTGTGTACAGGTCATGGACACACCCCTGCACAGCAAGGTGTGCTGGTCAGACCACACTGACCTCTTGGCTGTGGCAGCTGGGCTGTAGCAGATCGGAACAAGCACCGAGGCTTTTCCAAGAGCACCTCCTGTCTGACTGCAGAAGAGCTCTATGTCTTTTGTGTTGTTTTTTTGTTTGTTTGTTTGTGGTTTTTTTGTTGTTGTTTTGTTTTGTTTGTTTGTTTTTTTTTTTTTTGTTACAGACATAATAAAACTACGGTTTAAAGAACTGTTTACCTTTAAGGCATATCTTTTATAATTGATGATATATACTCTAGAAGGAAAGGCACATGCATTTGCTTTAAAAATTCTGCTGTTCCAGTAAACCTAAAAAACTTAAATGTGACTGAATTGTGTTATTGTGAGCCTATTCAACTACAGTTTCTGTTGTAAACAGAAAAACCTTTTCCCCTCCTAAGCCATTAAGTGAAAACCCCTATAATGACTTGAAAAGTTTCAGCTAAGACTTCAACCTTTCCAAAGAGAGATTGCTACAATAGTTCCTTTTTTATTTTTGATTATTTGTATTAATTGAAAAAAATAGATACATAAGCACAAACCTAGCAATGAAGGACAGATTCATACCCAGAGTGAAATCAAAAAGGGAAATGGAAACTGGGGTGATGGCTGGATTCTGGAATACAAACCAACAGGTAAGCATGAAATAAGGAAAGAGGAATAGTCACTATGACCAACTAGCACAAAGAAGCCTTTAATTACCTTAATAAGCAGCTGCTCATTAAGCAGGTTTGTGAGATTCTTTCAAGACTTAAAAGTTAAATTTGAAGAAAGCAAACACCTACTGGGCCCAGACAGCAACCAAGTCTGAGATACTTTTAGGCTCAGTAACATATTTTGATTCCCATTTACCCTGGTCTAGATATCCCCTGGATCCCTATTTAAGAATACATTGAATAAGAGCAAGGGATAGGCCTGTCAGCCTCTTATGTCAATAGCCTTTTTTGAATCATCTTGATTTTCATCATCTCATCACTGGAGAGTTTGGTTTGTCTTTGCTGCCCAGGAATGCACAAGGACAGCAGGAACATGGAATGTTAATGCATACACCATAAAAATACTGCACAGGAGTGTAAGAACAATCATTCTGAAGACCAATAAACTGTACCAACTATTTTTACAAGGTACTTTATTTTCACCAGTTGTGTATGTTATTCAAGTGGCTCATTCTCTATTTTTATTATGAGTATTCAGGATACATGTAAGATGAAGGACACAAATGCCCGTGGAATCACAACCCTGATCCTGTAAGTTGACACTTCCCTACTGTATTTCTACTGATGTATTCTTACTAAAAATAAAACCCTGAAACACAAGACAGCAGAACGATAGCAAAGCAATAGTCACATGACAAATTTCTCCACTTGTGGCTTCCTCAAAGAGCATATAGAAGGCCACCATCTACCACTGACATCACTGAAGTCTTTTACTACCTATTTTGCATGGTAACGGGCAATACTATTTTACATCAGTAGTGAAAGAGTGAAAACTCACCAGGCATCAGTTCTATAAAATCAATCTGAAGGATAAAATCTCCAAGGCTACACCCACAGCCTAAGGCAATGGGTATGAATTCCCCCCAATTCCAACATGCCATGGGATGTACACCTTAATGGTTATATAATTTCCCAGTCTTGCCAGACCCCTGTTTAATTACTTCTGCTTAAAAGTTAGTCATTTCACCTAAGGCAATGCTCTGCTTTCTCTTTTCAGTTGCCACTGCCTTGTATTTTCTCTTTCTGGCATATGACTCTCTTGTGCCCCTTACAGGAAAAAAAGAAAAAGTCAATGCAGGCAGGCTGCAGAAGGATGGGAAACCAGATATAGAATATAGCTAGTCCTTAGGGAAGTAAACAAAACCAGGGCCCTAGAACAGGACATCCCCTACAGACATTTGTTTTGTAGTGGAGCCACTAGAATTCAGCAAATGGCAAGAACTGCAGTCATTTAATTCTATCTCCCATCATGTACCTGCTGCCTTTTAGCTGGGACTATCAATTCAATTGGTATTGGTATCAATTCAGTGCAATTCAAAGAGGGTTACTGACAGCTGAATTTGCTGCTGGCTGCCCTGGCCATCGCAGCCAGAGGCAACAGTTTTAAAGGAAGGAGTACTTGTCACGCTGACATGCTTTGTGAGAAAAACAGACTGGATGAAGGCACTAGTTTTCTGGTTTATTCAGCCAGTCAAGCTGAATCAGTACACACACAGATAGGCAATTCTGACATCTTGGAGACTGAGATGACAGATACAGCAGGACTCATGAGGTGAGACATATTGTTGGACTACCTCACTCCTGTGTGAGGCACTTAGATACTAGGGTGGTGCCTGCTATCAATTTCATGAAGAAAAGATTCAATGTATCACTGCAGTTGTGCCGTCTTCCAATTAAAATGGAAGTGAACAGATCATTACAATGAATTCCACAAGAACCAAGGAAGTGTCCTTTAAAAAAATGCAAATTATTATGGCTTACTAATTGCACTTTTCATATATTCACTCTAGGCAAGTTCACTTGCAACTAAAAAGCATGGCCCTTTTCTTTGCAAAATGCCTCAGTCACTCAATGATTACAAGTTAAAACACAAACCACAAATTCATAAAGCCAACATCCTTAAACCAACATCCTGAGGTTGTGTTGTGTCGGGGTTCTCTTGTGCTGTCATCTGAGAACTCAAACCCTAACATTCCTGCTCATTCCAGAGTGTGTAGGAGAAGAAATACACTAGACATGCTCTCCCATCTGTAAAACACAAATAATTTATTCAGATAAACCTTCAAGAACACTCTCAAGCATCACAGTATACTAGTGTACAATTAATGATAACTTCAGAAATCATGCTTTTGGTGCAAAGCATAAATTTAACATTGAATGCCACAAGATGATTTTTCATTACTTCAAAGAAGCTTATGATTGACAATAAACTTAAAAATAAATATTATCAGTATTAAGTACTCAGTATAATTTTTATATAGCTTTGAAAAACTCTGGATTGCTGGGAAACAACCTCTGAGAGCTGTCATAATCAGAAACATTCATGGCTGAAGTAACACAATTTGTGAGTGTACTTTTAAGTTCTGTGAAAGTATTACTATCTTCACAGAGAAAGTGCCCGATGATATCCCAGCACTCAATAAAATCAGTGAGTAGATTTCAGTCTCTTTTTTCCTAGTAACAATATTTCCTCAGGATTCTTGCTTTTTTGTTGGTTTATCTAAGTAAGGAGTGTTGTCCTGTAGCAGATCTTTCCTGGGTATGAGTACTGAAATAGAAAAAAAAACCAAAACAGTAAGACTATAATCTTATGGAAAATACTATTTCAAATTCTAAAGGTGATTTTACATTTACAAACAAAATATCCAGTTATTAAAATGAGGTTTTGAACTTGTGGTTCAAGATGTAAGTAGCATCATGATATCTATCTAAGACAAAATCATACTAAGATTTTGCTTTCAGCTGGCTACAATAACGTTTTCCATCTCCTTTTATAAGCATTGAAAATTTTGATATTAAGAAGCCATAAAGTTTTGCAGTAACTTTTAGCAAGGGGGTAAATGGCATTTTTTTCAAGCCTGAGTCATATTATACTTACTTCAGCAGTTTCAAAAATGAATATTGGATTTGACTTAGCTCTCTCACCCAAGTCTTGGAACCTGATCTGTAATATTTATCTTGCCACACCTATTTTAAAGGCCAACAGGAAAGGAAAGAACCTTGTGAAAGTTACTGCCACTGTATTGTCACTGAACTAACTATTTTGTGTCCTTCATTACCGAGTCCCCTGTCCTATTCAGCTGCAGGCCCACATTTTCTCTCCTCCTCCTTCTGTTGATGATGCACCTGGCTGTCCTAACCCCATCCCTACATACTCGCACAGGATTAGAATACAAGCCAGTATTTGAACATGAATCCACTCGGCTTTTGCAAAGGAAGGCTTTTGCCTTACAGTCTCTGCTGGAGTTCTCTGAATGGTGCTTCAGAGGTTACCACAACATGTCTAGATTCCCAAAAGCCCCTCAAGTCAATGCTTTTATAAAACAATAGCCTTATTATGACAGAAGTCTTGCAGAGATAAGTCATTGGTTAAACTGTAGGATGTGAACAATATAAATGATCAGGTCATCCATTGAGTGATGTCAAACGTGGAGTTCTACAGGTATTTTTGCTGACATGTCACTGTTCAACATATTTTCAAGTAACCTGTGAAGGAAAGGTCTTTAATTATACCATCCTGAACAATTTCATTAAGATGTCTTGCTGTGAAAAATAGCAAGACAGGCTTAAGACCTGATTGAGTAAATTGATGGACAAAATTACACCTGGAGACATGCAATGCACACAGGTCAAGAAAAATACTAACCTCGCAAAGTAAGTGATTAAGTTCAAAACTGATCATGACCACCACTCTGATGAGCTTCTGGAGTAAAATTTTGTAAAAATAAATACATAATATGCATGCCTTGCAGCCAAAGATTAAATTTAGAATCAGCAGTGACTATTAGCAGGAATCCAATAACATTGTTGTGCCATCGTTGTGTGTATAAATGCCTCCTTGCCCACACTGGGCAGTGAATAGCAAGAATAATCACAGAAACCTGTTGTTTCTGAGAGCTGTTTCATGGGGAAAGTGAACAAAAAGGAGGCAATAAAGGACTTAAAAATTCATGAATAGCTTGGTGAAAATGAAAAGCAATTGAAGAGAAGCCCATTGAAGATAATTAAACCAGAAAACATCCTGGACTCAGGAAGTGCTGCCAGGTGTGAACAGCTGAAAGAGGTGCAAATTCATTTTGTCTGTTCCTATTCTTCAGCTGTTATCTGCCTGGAATCACCTGGAATCATCACTGGTCCAGACTTATCTTTGGCCTTGATCATAATTGCTGTTTTAAAGTTAAATGTGTTACCTAAAACTGAAAATTGGTACAAAACTTTAGAGACAACACTGAACAGAAGTAAAAGGAAAAAATGTACACAGCTGAAGACTTCCTGTATTCTCTTACCACAAAGTTGTATGCTGAGCCTACCTACTACTTCTCTTTTTGACTGCAAGATAAGAGAAATTCTAAACCAGGAATCAGGATTTCAAAATTTGATAGACTTTGCATCGAATCACTGTGTCACAAATCTTACACAGCATAACCTGAAACTGAAATTGTTGGAAAAAAGTTTTGGAAATGAACACTCAATCCTCAAAGAAGAAGTTTTTCTATGGTCAGCGTACATACTGCACTTGCTAATGCACCTCAGGCAGCTCCTCCCTATTTGGTAGAGCAAGCACCTACAGATAGGTACTGTGGCTACTGCCTTCAGACATATGCTGACTGACAAGCCTGTACATGCATGCTGACTGGCCATCTAATTGCTGACCATCCTAATAGTTATAGCTAGTTAAGGGCATTGAAAGTAATCACTGCTTCTTTTCTTCCAGCCTCCAAACTTCAAAACATTTGTATGGAAACTTTGTACCTTTGAAACCTCCCCCTGTCCTAGGCAGTGACATTAATGAATAGCTTACATTAAGAATTCTGCCAGAGAATAACAGACAGGCTATTTGCCTCACTATTCCTTTCCTTATTTTCACATTCTGTACTTATTTACTAAACTGTAACATATTTAAGGATCTTTCTAGCATGCAGGCTTACTCACCTATTTTGTCAGAATCTGTGTGAACTGCCTGAATAACAGAAGTTCTGAGAATCACTTCAACATCTGAAGCTATTTTCAGAAGCTAGTAAAAGGAATAAGAAGAGAGGAACAAGAAAGTAATTTAAATTATATGTCACTATTTTGAAGATACTAGATTTTTCATACTAGACAACTATTCAAATAATAAAGTCATTCAGTTATACTACTCAGTTACTTATGTATTATGTATACATTGTTTTTGCCCTGGGGATCCTGGAATAACTTAAAGATTGACATGTAAGTGACCTTGATATGCAGCACATAGTGAGGGAGACTCTGGGTCAGTAACATACACCAGTACATACATCTATGTACCCAATTAAAACTGCAGATGAATAAGGTGAAATGCAACTAAAAAACCAATTAACTAGTTTCCAATGATCAAAGACACTCACTCATGCCTCAATAACATTTGACTTCCCATAGTGAAAGGGCAATCTCATTCTTTGAACACTACTGCTTCTGAAATAAGGAGACAAAAACAAGGGCAAAACATGACAAGAATTAAGAATACTGAGATTTCACAGTAGAACTGTGCAGAAACAAGGCACTACCTAAAGACTATCCGATGTATTAGTATTTGGCAAAAGGCCTGGAATTCCTTCTCTCACTAAGAGGATAAGCTGAAGCACCCTTGCTAGCTTTGCTGAGCCATTAAGAGAAGTCTAATACTTGTTTGCATGATACCTGTGTGAGAAATAAATGAAACTGCTCAAGTAAGACATTTCAGGAGACATGCTCACACTAGGAAGTGGCACGTACCAACAGAAGTGGATCTTTGCAAAGGCTCAATACTTGCCATCTACACTGCACCTCTCATGCTCTTCCCTTTTAAGGGCTTCAAGCAGGAACATTCCAGTTCTTCCTGCTGAAAGCCCATCAGCAGCCAGGCTGCATGCTCCTGAAGCACAGCTTCCTCTTCAGACTGACATTAAGGGAATTCTGCTAGTTGGTCTGACACTTGACACAACAAGACAAATCATATGTGCATTAGATTCAGCTGTGGCATTTCTCATTCTCATACTGTAGACAGTTACCTCCATCTCCTTATGTCACTGCAAGCTTGACACGTACAAGTACATACTGATACAAATACTTGTTGTCATATTAGAATACACTGTAGTTTTCTATTCTGGCTGGTCAATACTCCATTTTTTAGTTGCTGTCCAAAGCAGAACACTAACAGCACCACATTAATGCAAGCAAGTGCTTAAACTTTCTCAAGTCCTGTATAAAACTTGATTCAGCTCCTCTGCAACCAAGCCTATTCAGTTGTGTACATGTAATAAACATTGCAACTTCTGTGATGTTCTAGGAGTGTGTAGCTGGAATGGAAGTCTAGTCTTTCACTGACACAGTTAATCAAATATCAACTAACCAATATTAAAAAGTCACATACGTGAAATTTGTAGGTTGCCTAGAAAACAAATACAGATTTCAGAATTGCAGCAAATATTTTTCCTGTACATCTATTAAAAAGAACCAACCCTGAACACATAATTTAGCTGATCAGACAGTGGTAACACAAACACTGAGTATTATCACAGAAGGCTGATAACAAGCTGAAATTCAGGAACTCCTAACTAAATGGTCAGAACTATTTACATTAGTGTTCAGTGGCTAGCATGAGGAAAAGGTTTTAATTTTATTACTTCAAGGGACAGATGTAGGCACTTTCTTCCAACCAGTGCCCAGTGACAATGTAAATACAGTCTGATAAAAGGCTGAATGACAAGGACTAAGTTATTCACTCTGTAGGGATATTAATAACTAAAATTATCTAAAATACAGAAGTTCTGTTTCAGTTCACAGTAACTTTCAGAAAAAATTACTCAGCAAAAAGTGTTATGGCAACAACTGAGCAAAGGTAACTAACTTAGGGAATTAACAGAATGGTCTACTTTAATGTATAATGAGGAAAGAAGCAGCAAAAAAATCCCCGTATTATAATTAATATATACTACAACTATACTATACTACAATCAGTCCTAATAATTTTGCTGTTTTTTGCCTTCCACAAGGATGCTGAGTCATTTGTGATCTGTTAGTAACTGAGCAGATTGTTTAATTTCTCTGTTTGTTTCTGTTTGCCTAAGCAACAGTGAGCAGGTAAATTTAAGTGACCATAGTGCAGACGGGTAGTATGAACAAAGCATAAAGTATTTACATAAAAATTGCAACTTTAAACATTTTCTTATATAATTTTATTATAAACTTTGAAATAATCACATTGAACTATCAGAACACACTTTCTACTTACGTATTTTTGTATGTACAAGATTCTATAAGACAGTATTAATACCATTGGAGGTATCTATATATTTATAAACAAAGATCCATGCAGAAGTCTTTCTAAACCAACCTGGCTTTCACGATGTCTCAACGTGTTTACAGTGGTTTAGAGATCCTTTAAGTAAAAAACTCATTTCTAAATATTCTTACGTAAAGTGGAAAAAAACCCCAAGCAATAGAAGGCAATAAAATACCTCATTAATCTTCTCTTCAGATGTCTCGTCTCGGTTATTTCTGAATTCTTCATTTATCTTTTGTCTTGCAGCTAAATAAAGTAAACAGAAAACTAAAATTGTATTTTGAATTTGTCGCTGCCCCAAAGTTAAGAATCTTAAGTCCTTTATGGCACATTCCTGGGGCACTCTGATCAAAGTATTTCCATTCACATGATGTCACATTTTAAGTTGACTGGTATACAAATAAAATAAGATTCCCTATTTAGCATTCTGTATTGAATACACAAGGTACTAAGGAAGCAGGATTAATCCCTTGAGGAAAAGCCATACATAGAGAATTAATTAGTACAGCTCACCATGCTCTGGCTGGACTGAAGAGAAGTTAAAAAAAAAAACAAAAGAAAAATATCTCCCAGGAAGATCAGGATCATTTAAAAAAGAGATGTTTCCCTTCCAAAATATGCAAGTGGTTGAATATGGGTGCCTGAATCAAAGGACCATTTTTTTGTTTCAAATTAAAGGATATCTGGTTATGGACACACAAGTTTTCCCAATTATTACTTGAAAATTATGGGAGTAATTTGAAGAAAGATTATGTTAATAATGCTTTCTCTGTATTCCAAGAAGAAAGTTCCACGAAATATAGGTAAGCACACACCACACAAAAGAAGTATCTCACCTTCAAGGGCTTTGGCATCATTTTTAAAAACTTCCTGCCGTGTTCTGTGTAACACCTTAAAAAGCTTCAAAACCTGCCGATACAACATCAATAGAATTAACTTATTTGCTAGCAGGATTGTTACTTAAAATGAACATGTTACAATTGAAAATGTTTTGGTTTAAATTTCATGTTCTTTCCATTCAGTACAGAATTTGATACCGAATCAATATCTAAGAGGCTTTACTTAAATTCCTGATTAAAACACTTGCAGCCAAAGCAGATGTGAAGTTATCAAAATCTTAGACAAGTCTAGATATTTCAAATTACCCTAAGATGCTGGCACCACAATCCTAAGTGGATTAGGATCCAATTATTTGGCATGGATGGGAATACAATCCTGAAAATACGTGGACACAAGCATGATTTATTGTGCCAATGTCAAATAAACCCAACAGAACTGGAATAACTCTAAAAGCCAAGTTACTTGAAGGAATTATCAAGGTAACATCAGTGCATATTCTCTAGCTATTGAAAAAGATAGAAAAAGAAGTGGCTGAAGTATTCTCACACAAAAATCTTCTACAGCTGGTGTGGCAAAACCAATGCCAAGTCCCTCCCTTAAATACAACTGCCAGGTCAGCAAACGAGCGCTTCAGTAAAAGCAAACACTCAAAAAGTCAGGATTTACAATGAAGAGAAGACACACCTGAATATGTATGAAAAGCAAAGCCCCAGGGAATCACAGCTCACAGTCATGTGGTTTTGGATGATCACTCATACAGACTGCAATGAATTACAGCAATCCTCAAATCCTTATGAGACTGTTTTGGTGTTTGCCACAGATTGAAAAGAATCTCTGACAAGCACCAGAAAAACATAATCTCGATAACAATATGCCTTTTGAAGCTCCTTCTAGTACTTTCTATCATGTTCTGGCATCTCTAGAGGGCACAATTCCAGGTACTTCATAATAATCTCAAATTGTTGTCTCATGATTAGTATTCCAAATATTTTTTAGAAGGACATAGAAGAAACAAAGGGATGTAACTCAGAAAAACCCCAGCAAATGAATAGAGCCACGTTGCCTTTAACTGCACTATTCCCTAGATGGATGAATCTGTGGAAAGTAAACTCACAGAATTAAAACACAACAAATAAACTTCTTGTTTTGCAGGTATTTTAATATCCTAAAATTTTTCTACCCCATAGTATATTTGCCATCTTTGCAAATAGCAAATTAATATTACAAGTGGTTTTATGCTGAACACATGTATGGCAAAACTTGAAGTTTTTTATGGTTATTTTGAACAAATGGATGAGCCATTTCCAGGCATCTTCCTACCCATACAGCCATTTATAGCTTCCTCACAAGGGGAGAAGGAGGGACAGGCACCAATCTCCTCTCTGGTATCCAGTGACAGGATTCGAGGGAATGGCCTGAAGTTGTGTCAGGGGACACTAAGGCTGACACTTAGGCTGGGTATCAGGAGAAGGTTCTTCACGCAGAGGGTGGCTGGGCACTGAACAGGCTCCGCAGGGAAGCGGTCACAGCACCAGCCTGACAGAGCTCAGGAGGCTTTTGCACGACTCCCTCGGGCACACGGGGTGACTCCTGGAGACGGTCCCGTTCAAGACTCGGGGCTGGACTCCATCATTTTGGTGGCTCCCTTCCATCCCAGGATACTCTCTGGTTCACTTTCTGCAAACCCCTCCAGGAAACCTTTCACCACACCAGCCACAGTGGTGAAAAGCTGTATGAGATGCTTTTGACCAAGATATATTAATGCAGACACCTCTGACCTCTACAGCCGCTTGCTTTCACAGAGAGCTCCGCGAATACCTGTCGACTGTACACCAAAACTACGCTTCAAGGTACTTCTGAAAGAGGTACCGGCAGGAAATTGCATCGTAGTAATGAAAGAGCTTATTCATTCTTAGGTCCTTGTTTTTCCCGATCTTACTCTCACGAGTCGTGCTTTTGATGTATTTTAACCTCTGCTTATCACATCTCGCTTCCCTTTCCCGCAATGGCCTTTGCGTGCAAACCGCTACTTCTTTTTGCCTAGTTTTTATCCTTCTTGTCCTGGAAGCCTATGTTTCTTGGCTCCACAAAAGCTACAAAGCTGCACCCTCCCAGCACGGACACAATACGCGTGTGTGTCACTCGCCTGCCCGCGGCTCCCCATGCCGCCCGCCGCCGGAAGTGCCCCGCCGCCGGAAGTGCCCGACAGGGACGAGCCGCGCCCTCCCGGTGCCGCCGCCAATGTTGTCCGCTGGGGCCGCCCGCCGCCGCTGCCGCCGTTCCGAGCAGCCTTGGTGCCCGCACGGCCGGCGGGGCTGACCCGGCCTTGGCAGACTCACAGAAGGGACTTCAGCTCAGCCTGGAACGGAGCACAGGGGCTCGCCTGGTCCAACGTCCCTGCTCAGGCAGAGGCATCGCAGAGCACATGGTACGCGATTGTATCCAGACAGCTCCATCCCCACTGGGGAAGACTCCACAACTTCTCTGGCAATCTGCTCCGGTGCCCACTCACCCACATAGTAAAGAAGTTACAGAAAGTTCCTGTGCGTCGGCTTCTGCCCACTGCCCCGTGCCCTACGGCTGGGCACCACTGGGAAGAGCCTGGCTCCATCCTCTGACACCTTTCCTTCAGATACTGGCAGGCATTGATGAGATCCCATCTCAGCTGTCTCCAAGCAGATCGGGCCCAGCTCCCACAGCCTCTCCTCGAAAGAGAGATGCTCCAGTCCATTTTCACTGCTGGACCTGCTCCAGGAGCTCCATGTCCTTCGTGTCCTGAGGAGCCCAGAACTGGACACAGCANGTGCCGCCGCCAATGTTGTCCGCTGGGGCCGCCCGCCGCCGCTGCCGCCGTTCCGAGCAGCCTTGGTGCCCGCACGGCCGGCGGGGCTGACCCGGCCTTGGCAGACTCACAGAAGGGACTTCCAGCTCAGCCTGGAACGGAGCACAGGGGCTCGCCTGGTCCAACGTCCCTGCTCAGGCAGAGGCATCGCAGAGCACATGGTACGCGATTGTATCCAGACAGCTCCATCCCCACTGGGGAAGACTCCACAACTTCTCTGGCAATCTGCTCCGGTGCCCACTCACCCACATAGTAAAGAAGTTACAGAAAGTTCCTGTGCGTCGGCTTCTGCCCACTGCCCCGTGCCCTACGGCTGGGCACCACTGGGAAGAGCCTGGCTCCATCCTCTGACACCTTTCCTTCAGATACTGGCAGGCATTGATGAGATCCCATCTCAGCTGTCTCCAAGCAGATCGGGCCCAGCTCCCACAGCCTCTCCTCGAAAGAGAGATGCTCCAGTCCATTTTCACTGCTGGACCTGCTCCAGGAGCTCCATGTCCTTCGTGTCCTGAGGAGCCCAGAACTGGACACAGCACTCCAGATGTGCCTCACCAGGGCTGAGCAGAGGGACAGGAACATCTCCCTCTACCTGCAGGCAATGCTCCTCCTAATGCGCCACAGGATCCCCCTGGCATTCTTGGCCATCCAAACAGTGCCAATCCTCCGTGTGCCAAGGTCTGGCAGGAGGCTGCCACTGCCTGCAGGAGGAGCTGGAGGGGGCCCACAGCAGGCAGGCAGTGCTGCCCACAGGCTCCTCAGTCCGCTGGAGGGATCAATGGCCCAGGGACCCCTGCCCTCCGAGGGGAGCCACAGCGGGGATGAGGGGCTGCTCCCTGCCCAGCACCCCCTGCACATCATTGCCCAGGGTGGCACAAAGACCAGTGTGTTCTGCTCCTTCATCTGAACAAAATTATAATTGTTTCAAATGGGTAACTGGACAGCCATCAGTTTCTGTGAGACACCTAGAATGGCCAATAAATTATGATGTTTGCTGCTTCTTCACTTCAGTTTTTATTTTGCCAGACTGTTTCCTTGCTCTTGCAGTTAGAACAACCAATGGCAGTTCAGAATCCTTCCTTATCTGGGGTGCCGCCTTCTTTTCCAGTCTATTTTTTCACCACTTCAGAAGAAAAGATGTGGTTACAATTCCTTGTTTCTGTGCTTAGGACCTCTCAGGTCCTAAGTATCTCAGGACCTTTCCGGTGTCTAGTATTCGGCTGTATTTAGAAGAGGCCAGCTGCACTTTTCAAGGACACTTTTAGTTCCCAAAATCACAGATGCCAAGCTGACAGGCTTTTTTTCTGTGGGTGTTATCCAACAGGCTTTTTTTTTCTGTTCAGCCATTTCCCCTCTCTAGTCAGGTCACTTTCTTGGCTGCCCACACCAAGTTCCCTACAGCCCTGGCTTGCCTTACTCACACCCTAACCAACCCAGCCTTGGCCTGGCCACATCATGGACAAAACAGGTACATCTATAAAACTGAATTGCCATTCTCTTGAAAAACAAACAACAAACACTAACACACTGTTCAGCATTAGTTAAAGGCAGAATAAGGATTTTCTATGTGAGCTTTACTGCTCACTAGACCTCTAGCTTCAATACACAGTCTATTTAATAGTTTAACTGCAATTACATTGTAAGCTAATTGAAATATGGGAACACTAAACTATTATTCAATAATTTTAATATTTTTATTCTTAATACTTACTTGTAAGCATCTATTAAATACTTTTTTTTACTGTGTAACTCCTAAAGAAACTTGATCTGTTAGCAGAAGTGATGTTTATTCATAATTTATTTCCACAAATAATTATTACAGATGTGAAGGAATTAATTAATTAGACCCTTTGAAAAGAGGGTCTAATTCATTCATTGTTTTACTCAAAATAATATAAAAGTTGCTGTTCACATGGTGAGACAAAAATATATGCTGAAGTCAACTATATGAAAAAAGATGTTTTTTGCTTTTTCAGAGAAATATCTAATGTCTTCTTCTTAACATAGAAATATACTTTCTAACTAACTCCACAGCAGCAGTCGCCCAAATTATTCATCTATTTGCTGAATAAGCTTGGTTAGACAACAATATAATTCAAAGAAATTTGTCCCTGAAGCACTTCTTTTAATTGTCATAAAGCTCCAATACCATCTGTAGGACATACATATGTCAAAATATCTTAATCCAGAACATCATCTAAGGAGGAGAATACAATTTCATTGTTTAATGTGCTTTACCAGAGGTTATTTTTTCAGGGTATTTCATGATAAACTATTTCAGAGTTACTACCAGAAATATATGACAAATTCTGCTCTTTTTGTAACATGTTCAGGTAATCAGCTGCAGAACCATATTCGGTTTCAGCCACTTAGCAGTATTTATTCCCTGCCTCCCTCCAAAATTCCTTCCTGTAGCATTTTTGTTTAGAGACAAATAGAGATAAATGTCTCTAGACATAGGTATATTGCATAGATATTAATTACTTGGATAGGTATTTAATATCCTCCAAGACAAATCTTCAGGGAAATCAATCTATTTTAGTCGTAAATTTTAGAAAATCATAGACTCTGGAATGGTCTGGGTTGGAAGGGTCATTAAAGGTCATCTAGTTCCAATGCCCCTACGATGGGCAGGGACACCTTTCACTAGCCCAAGTTGCTCAGAGCTCCATCCAGCCTGGTCTTGAACACTTCCAGGGATTGGGCACCCACAGCTTCTCTGGGCAGCCTGTTCCAGTGCCTCACCATGCTCACAGTAAAGAATTTCTTCCTCACATCCAATTTAAACCTTCAATCTTGCAGTTTAAAGCCTGTCCTCCTTGTCCTGTCACTACATGCCCTTGTAAAAAATCTCCCTCCATTTTTATTGTAGGCTGCATTCAGGTACTGCAAAGCTGCAATTAGGTCATTCTGAAGTCTTTTCAAGGGTGAACAATTCCAATTCTCTCAGCTTGTTCTCATAGAAAAGGTGCTCTGTCACTCCAATTATTTTTGTGGCCTCCTCTGGACCCACTCCAACAATTCCATGTCCTCCCTGTGCTGGGCCCCCAGAGCTGGATGCAGGGTTCCAGGTGGGCTCTCACCAGAGCAGAGCAGAGGGGCAGAATCCCCTCCCTCCCCTGCTGCCCACGCTGCTTTGGATGCAGCCCAGGACACCTTTGGCTTTCTGGGCTGGGAGTGCCCATGGCTGGGTCATGTCCAGCCTCTCCCCCACCAGCACCCCCAAGGCCTTCTCCCCAGGGCTGCTCTCCATCTGTTCATCCCCCAGCCTGTGCTGATATCGGGGGTCGTCCTGACCCAGGTGCAGGACCTCCTATTTGGTCTTGTTAAACCGCATGAAAAGGAAGCTTTGTTGTTACTCTTCAAGGTTTGTGTTGTTTTCCCCCTGCTTCTTCATTTCTCCTATTTAATGACTGGTGTCATAGATATATAAAAGAAACATTTACAACTAGATGTATAGCTGTGTAACTTTGTGTTGTCCTCTGTGAATTATTGCGTGGCCATACTGATTAGTTTGTTTCATGGTTACGAAATCACTTTCGTGCAGAAGGGCTGGCAAATCAAACTGCCCCGCTGCAGGATTGTGATTCCAGGAGCACCAAACATCCGCAAACTTTGCTGGAAAAGCTAACGCAGCCCAGACTGGTGCAGTCTGCAGGAGCTCGTCCCAAGAAATCACGCAGAGATATTTGGGTTGGATTTGATAAGCAATACTTCTGCCAACAACAGCCTCTCTCAAGACGGCACTACTTTTCCAGAACCGCCGTTCACTTCGCAGCGTTGATTCCTGCGCGGAGCCTGCCACACTTCCTCCCCCCAGGATCCCTCCGCGATTCCCGGGTCAGCGAGGGCGCGCCAGTGCGGTGGGCGGAGACTAGTGGGACAATGACAGGCGAAACCGCCAATCAGACGGGCGGACACGGCCACCTGCCGGCTTTGGCCCAATGAGCGCCGTGGGGGGCGCGGCCGCGGAGGAAGGCGGGGCTGAGGGCCGGCGGGAGCCGCCGCCATGGCTGACGAGATCAGCAAGGCGCAGACCGCGCGTCCTGGCGGGGACACCATCTTCGGGAAGATCATCCGCAAGGAGATCCCCGCCAACATCATCTACGAGGACGAGCAGGTGCGGGCTGTGCAGGGGCCGGGGGCGCCGCGGAGGCGCTCTAGAGAGCCGCGGGGCGGGCGGTGCGCCCCCGCGCTTCTCTGCACCGTCCCTGGAGCTGCATCGGGCTCCTTGCCAAGGGTCGAGGGTTCTCGCAGCTGGTGTGGGAGGGTAGTCGTGAAACCTTTACCACTTCCAGGCAGCTTTCCTGCGGGTTCCGAGCAGAGCACCCCGACTGGCTGCTTGTGCAGGTCGCGATGTGCCTCTCAATAGCTTTACAGAGGTTATGCAGCTCTGCCTGCTGGGCTTTGGCCGTGGACCTCCGAGAGGGATTGCTGGTGCATCACAGCACGTTAGGGCCGAAATTAAATAATTAGCTTTAGAAGAAATGTAGTGGTTATCCCCAAAATGTAAACTAACTAGTATTTATTGTAAGATCTCCTGCACTTTTTTTTCCCCGCCCTTCAATTGAAATGCTGGAGCCCCATTAACAGGGGCTTTTGAAATACGGATTATTCGCAGTGTACGATACAGACTCGCTAAGGATGCAGTTTGTCAGATTTATGTGCTTAAAAATCATGCATAGCTTGAAACAGTGTTTTCTTAATAGATGGCAAAATTGTTGCAGTTGCCGTATGCTCTGAAGAACACTGTTCACTGCTTTCTGAAAGTCAGTCTTATGTTAGTGCTCTGTGTTTATGTGAAGGCGTTTGTTCTTTCTTTACCCGGGTCAAACCTGTGTGAGTTTTTTCTTCAGCTGCGGTGGCTGCAGCAGAGTGAGCTGAGCACTGCTTGATTTAGGAATCAGGCCATTGACTTCGCTGAGCCCACTTTGACAGCCATTTGTGTGGAGTATTTTCTGGAACAGTCATTACCTGCAGTGCATCAGTTGATTTTTACTTCAAAGTGCACAGAAATGTAGAATTTCTAGATTTCAGTTGACTGGTGCGTGATCTTGAATTTATTTTGTTGGCTTTATGGAGGTCTTTTTATAGGTGGCTGGCAGTGTTGAAAGGAGAAGAGTAAGGAAGGCCTTTAATCAATAACTGACCTTCAGAGAAAGGGAAATACTGAAAATTACAATGTCTTTGTGGAATTATGCCTTATCACTGTTTTTACAGTGAAATTTACAGTTTTTACAGTTGAATCTAGACTTCCTGAAATGAAGTTTGGTTTCTCATGCACTCATGAATTTCTGTGATTCTGCTTTTTCCTTAATGCTACTTCTGCTTTCTGTGCCTTAGAAAACTATTTACTTCCAATCTTTTGCTTTTTAAATTCTTTGACGCAGTTTGGCCATTTGCATTCTGCCTCTGTGGGACTACATATAATAGAAAAGCTGCTTACAAAATGGTCAGCTCTAAGTATGATTTATTTAATTGGGTGCAAATTAGTTTTACTCATCAGTTATATACTTACTGCCCTTCCCTGTTTGGAAGAAATAAGCAGTTCATCAGAGATTCAAAACTGGGCATTATCTTCTTAAAGATACCTTAAAACCAGATATATTTGATGTATAAAAGATAAGTTGCATAAAAGACTGATGCAAGTTGAGTTCGGGCTTTTCACCAACTTTACTCTTGATAAAAGAGTATTCTTCTCAGAATTAAAAAGCAATATAGTTGCAAAGAAAATTAACTTTGTTGATTCACAAAGAAAAGTATCTAGGAAATAAGCATTTTGAAGAATCTAGGTATATGTTTTTAAGTATCCACTGCCTGTGACATAGCCAATCATTACCAGATGTTATGCTGTTGATTGTGATGGGTAAGTCAGAGATATCCTTGGACTAATGGTGCAGAGTACCTCCTGTGCATCCTCACATTTGTCGAGGTTCCAGTTGCTAGTCCCAGTTCTGTGCTTGGCCATTTGTACAAAGAGACACAGTTTCATTTTTTCTTGCCTATTGGCAGTTCCTAATTTGATATTTAGGTGATGCATGCAGTGTATGATTGGTTGTAATTTTGGTATTTAGTCAAGATTCAGCTAGTCACTACAGACAGATGTTCGTATTTCAAAAGTGATGCTTTCCTCTCAATTTGAGATTGTGAAGCAAAGCCATTGTTAATGCATTACTCTGAAATTCTTGGTTGGTAACAGAAGTTTAATATGCCCTTAATCACATAACTTCAGGATCTTTGGAATTGCCTTGCTGTCTTTGATCAAGGAAATATTCAGGCATAACTGAAAGATGATTGACAACTCTTTGCCATTTATTTTATTAAATGTGGTGTTAATAAAAATCAAATAAATAAGCACAGCTCTACTAGTTGTTATGCATGTGTTGCAATAATCAATCTTGAACTTGATTGCATATTGCTTTGCAGAGAAGGCTGTAGCTTTTAAACTTTACAAAGCAGTGATTTTTTTCGGCGGGTCTTGGTAAGTGTTTTGTGTTTAGAAGTTAAAGGATGGAGAATAATATATCACTCAAGAAAATTCAACATCTCTGCTTATGTTTGGGATATCTGGTAATCTGCTGAACTATGTATTTAGTGGGGCATATTCATTTACTGAAACTCTTACCTTTCTCCAAAGCAAATTATATTTTATCTGTTTCCTGTTCTTCCAGTGCCTCGCGTTCCATGATATTTCACCCCAAGCTCCAACACATTTCTTAGTGATTCCTAAGAAGCCAATTGTCAGGTTGTCTGAAGCAGAAGATTCTGATGAATCTGTAAGTACTTTAAAGGTTTTCTGTACACCAAACTGTGCTTCTCATTACTTCATAATGTACTAGGCTGTCCCCCTTTTCCTCTTGACATTTCAAAGAGGCAAAGTAGTTTTCTGATACTCTAATGCTTGTCCTCTAGCTTAAAAAGATAATGGAGTTAAGGTTTTCCAGTAAAATTAGCCAGAGAAAGCAAAATATATCTGTGCGTGTATTTTCCATACGAAATGAATTGGTATTTGTTATCTTACAATCCTGATGTCTGTTTTCATTGTTTGCATGCAATAGTACTTACTCTAATATGGGCTTGGGGGTTTTTAGCAGGTCAGAGGTGAAGAAAAGGAAGGTTAGCTGAGAGGTGCTGAATATTTCATTTGTAACTAAAAACATCAAGCTCAAAGATTTTGTAAACTTTACATGGTAAGATAAAGTTTCTTTTCCACCAGAATTGAAATATGTAGTCAGAAGAATTAGTGGGGGTTTTAACCATGAAGTAAATTTAGCTTCTATGACACTTTTGTAGTTTGTTACAGCCTGGCTTGAAAAAGATCAGTAGTTCTATTTTCCCCCCTATGTTACGCATAGCCAGTCTTTCTAGTTTTTCTTGGACAGTGTCACTTGCAGGCAGGCAACAATTTGAAGAGCAGTGGCTGAATTTCTGAGAATTAACTTACTGGCTTATTGGTTCTCTGCTCTCATTCCTTCCCTTCCTGCCCTTTCCCCTTTTTTGTATGTTTTCTGTTGGTTGTTTTTTTCTTTTTTTTTTTTTTTCTTTCTCCTCCAGCTTCTCGGGCATTTAATGATTGTTGGCAAGAAGTGTGCTGCTAAGCTGGGCCTGACCAATGGATTCCGGATGGTTGTGAATGAAGGGCCTGAGGGTGGGCAGTCTGTCTATCACGTACATCTCCATGTTCTGGGTGGTCGCCAGTTGGGCTGGCCTCCTGGCTAAGATTTGTACACCCCAGGAGTTAACTGCATGCATACAAGTTACCACCAAATAGATTTAATATGTTGTCCATCAATCTAGCCACTGTTAGTGTATTGTTTTTTTTTAATGTGTGTCTACACAGGGTAATAAATGCTCTGAACAACATTCGCACAATAAAGATTAAGCATGTGGGAATCGTCTCTGTGTGGTGTGCCTTACTGATGGAAACACTTCTGAAGTTGCAGTTATGTTCTCTGGAGTTTAAAGCACAAAACATGTTTCAGTCTGCTAACAAGTCTTCTGTAGGTACTGATTTGCCAAGATATTCAAAATCTAAAGGTGCAAACACTTATCAGACTTTCACATCTTCTGGTAAGAAATCTAAGCTTTTAGAATGTGGTATGTAAATATTTGTAAAGCCAGCATAGGCTGCTGCTGAAACTTCTAAAAAGTGAAATTCCAAACATGCTGTTCAAGGGCTGTGTCAGTACAGGATGTTGGGAACAGACATTCTGAGGCTCCGTTTTTCCATTGAGAATGGGTAAAATAATAGTCTTAATGGCAGCTGCTATAGTTCCATAGCACACGGGTGATTATGATCAAATTGAGGACTTGAAATTAAAATACTGAACTGTTGTAAGATGTTCAAGGCATTTTTTGGCATGTAAGCAGCATGATGTATTATGCATATATATATATGTTTTAGATTCCAGATTTTAGTGAGCAATCTTTCAGTTAATAGTACTTTCTCTGTTGCTGAATATAGTTGTTAATGCAACACAGTCATCAGATCTCCAAGACAATAAATTTTCTTAAAGTTAGGAGCACAGATGTGTCTGCCAGTGTAAATATAGAGCAACTGTTCTTTCTGATAAAATTAAGTCACAACTAACTAGTTTTTATGATCAAGATACCTAAAAGCCTTAGATGCCTTGATAAAAGCTGGTTACTTGTGAGCATCTAAAATGTTAAAGAGATGTGGGAGTGTGTGCAAAGAGTACAGGTAGAAGCAATGAATTTTATTTTCAGATAAAACTTGAAAGTTTGATAAAGCCATTTGAGTTTATTCAACCAGAAAATACTCTGTAAGTACTTCAGAATGTTCTGAGCTTTCAGAGTTTTACCCTAAGATGTGACTTAAACAGGAAAATCAGCTAGTGCTTCTGAAGGAGGTTGGTCTAGTTACTAGAGTTAGGAATAAACATGTGGTTCTGTAGTGGTAGCATAATGGCTCTTCTCCTGTTTAACTTGCATAGAAATAAAGAAGAAAACTGCTCAGCTCCCAGAGAGCATCCCTGAGTAGAAGCTGAATGCATATCTCAAGAATGAAGTATCACTACCAGACACTTCAGTGGGGCTGCAGTAAAGGTTTGTGGCTGTGAAACTGCCTATCAGAATGAGTTCATGGAAGGCCCTTAAGGACAGTGAGATGAACTGTTGGCATTCAAATATGGGAAAGGGCATGTGATGTGTGTATACTGCTTTGACTTCCCTAATGTCTGTTGTATGTGTCCTTTTTACCAACACTGGCATATGTGACTTGAAGCATGACTGGTGAAGTTTTCACTGCTGAACCCTGTATGAAAGTAACTCAGTAAAACTTTTGTTGCTTTACTTGGAATCTTAGAGATGTATGTGCCAATACATGCAAATATGTGCTTTGGGAAGGTAAGAATTCCAAGTGAGGGCAGAACCATGAGTCTTGCAAAGGTAGCCACGAGGCCAGCTTGCTAACCAATTTAATTATGCTTAGGTTTCAGATGAGTACCTTCTGAATTGATGCTCAAATGATTAGTAGTTCTGAGTTCAGACAGTGGTATACTCATGTGGGAAAAATAAAATGGAAGGAAAACTTTTTCCTAATTTGTGTGTGTAGGAAGTGGGAAAACTGGGCATTAATTGACACCTTCTGCCTCAGAATCACTTGCCAGTTTGTTGCTGAAATGCAGACCAGCCTCCTTGTCATCAGTTTTGTTCTGCTTGCATTGCTTTTACCTTAGTGGCGAGGTGATGACTCTAGCACTGCTGGTCTGTGATTTCTAAGGGCACTTAATAAAGTGAGATGTGTTAACTGCATCACAGGGAGGCAGCAAACTTCATCTTGGGAAAAACCAGGGCAATGGACCTAAGAAAGTACTTAAACTACATGTTCTTTTACTCTACATTAGTGATAGATCTGAACCACCCAGTGGAAGATCTTGATCTCACAAGTAGTCAAATGCTGAATTTCAAAAGCCTGTGAGCAATCCAAGGATTTCACCTTTATATAATCTTCATGGGCTGGAGGTAGAAACAAATTATCTGACTTAAGTACAGGCCGATGTATAATCTGTGTCCACTTCATGGAATGATTGAGCTAGGCAACATCTATTTTTAATCTCTGTAAACTCCTTGATGTATTGGGAAGTTATTCCAGTTTATCAGAGATAGGAATGCAGTAGAGAGTGTGTTTGGAAGTAACAGGCAGTTTTAATGTGGCTTGTCATTTCAGGAAGACTGTATTTTTACTGTGAGCTGTAGTGGTCTCTGGTGGAATTTGTATCTGATCTTCCAGATAATACCACTGTTACATCACTCTTAATCAGAGACAACCTGACTGTCTGAGAGAGAGCTACATTGCATGTGTGAAATTTATGGCAGTTTTTAAAATGTCAGATACTGAGTTTGAAGTAACACTTCCTAGGTATGAAAATTTGCATTCTTTTGGATATTGAACTGTTGTCCACATGGACCCATGGAGTTCTTGAAAATCCCATGACAGTAACAATTGCAGGTTGGGACAAGTCATCCTGACTGAGGCTGCAGTTGTCTTATTTTTACCTTTCTGTTTGCTGTTTTCTTGTGTGTTAGAACTCATTTTTGTGCACCACACTCAATTTTTGTGGCATTTCTCTCAGGAGCAGGGTGTTGATATTTTATTTGATTGTGTTTGTGTTTGCTATGGATTTAAATACTAAGTTCTGTCTTGATTTATTTTCTGCTCCAGTTACTGGGGGGGAAAACCACCATTGCAACAATTCCTTTTACTTCTTAACAGATAGGAAATTTCTGGTAAACTGGCAAAATTTTATCTTGTTTTATTGTCATTTCCAGTTAATAATTTCTTTCCTTTTGAGAAACTATAGGTACTCCTATACTTCAGCTATTTCACAGCTGAACTTGAAAGAACTGGGGAAAAATCAAAACCTAGGCTAATGGTGTTGTGTAGAGCTGTTTGCCAGTTTTGGCTGTTAGGTATGTGCCCTATACCTATCTGTCATCAAGGGTTTGAAGAGGAAATGTGGTTTTTCATTGGACTGTGATGTGGTTACACACAACACTTAAGTAACTTCAGGGCTGACAGGTGGGAGAAAAAACTTGAATCTGAGTCTAAAATTCAGTCTTTTAGGTAGAAGTTGGAGTGATGATTTAAGGAGAAGTCACTTTAGTTGCTTTAGTAGCTGGGTTAGGACCATGACTCTTTGATGATAGGAGAGTTGAGAAATGCTCCTTTTGATTGGGAAGCTTCAAACAGCAAATTGTCCTGAGAAACAGAAGATCTTGAGAGAAAAAGTACGTAGAGATTCCAGAAAAAAGAGACCACCTCTTCTCTACTTGTGGTAAAAGTGAAAAAGAACTGGCAATTCTGCACGTGCAGAGGATAAAAACTGTAAGTATTGGTCAGTGGGGGTGTTCTGTGTGTTGGAAACCCAACACCTATGAAGATTGCTGTACATGATGGTCTTGGAGGTCATTTTCAATCTTGATGATTCTGTGATTCTGACATGTTGCAGAGTAGATGTGAACATGGTTAATTTGGTCTTACTAAACTTGCTCAAAACATGGTCTCACTGAAGAGAATGCTCTTAGGATGTGAAGGGTAAAGGGACAAAAACTGAGGCTGGAGTTCTTTTTTGTGAAGGATTTGTAGTGTTAGTTTGGCTGAAGGTCAAGGACCGGTCAGTCTCTTACAACAGACTTCAGTGTCAGAGAAGACAGTTGAGAATAACTGTACTCCAAAACAATCAGGTATTTTTATTTTGTTGTCATGGTAGCTGTACTTCTGTCAGATTTTCATAGAGCAGAATCATAGAATATCCTGAGTTTGAAGGGACCCATCAGGATCATGGACTTGTGGTGCTGTGCAGGACATGCCAAGAATCACCCCATGTGCCTGAGAACATTGTCCAAACGCTTCTTGAACTGGACAGCCTTGGTGATTGACTACTTTTCCAGTGCTGAGGCATCCTCTTGGTGAAATACCTTTTCCTGATATCCAACCTAAATCTTTCCTGAGTCATCTTCATGCCATATCCTCAGGACCAGTCACTGGTCATGAGAGTGAAGAGATTGGTCCCTGCCCCTCTGTTTCGCCTTGTGTGGGTGTTGAAGACCTCAGCGAGGTCTCCCCTCAGTCTCCTCCAGGCTGAACAGGTCAAGTTACCTCAGCTGCTCCTTACAAGGCTTCCCCTCCAAACCCTTCACCATCCTTGTGGCCCTGCTTTGGGTGCTCTGCAACAGCTTCATGTCTTTTTCATATTGTGGCACTTAAAACTGGCCCCAGCACTCAAGGCTGCCCCAGTGCAGAGCAGAGCAGTACAATCCCCTCTCTTGTCTGGTTGGTGATGCTGTGCCTGCTGCATCCCAGGATACGGCTGGTCCTCCTGGCTGCCAAGGTACTGCTGACTTGTGTTCAACTCACCCTCAACCAGGACCCCCAGGACCCTTTGTGCAGCACTGTGCTCCAGTCTCTCATTCTGAGGTCTGTCCATACACCCAGGGTTGGCCCATCCCAGGTGCAGAATATGGAACTTGCCCTTGTAAAATTTCATAGGGTTGCTGATTGCCCTGCCCTCTGATTTGTCAAGGTCTCTGCAGAGCCTCCCTCTCTGTACTTGAGGGAGTTGGCAGCTCCTCCCAATTTGGTGTCGTTTGCAAACTCAATATTCCTTTGAGTCCTATGTCCAAGACATTTATGAAGATGTTGAAAAGAAATGGGCCTGTTGAATTTTGTCAGTGTAAAAATTCTGTTACTGTGAAGAAGATAATACATTTTCTAGAAACTTAATAAAACATCATAATGTTTGAAAGATGGAAACTGTATGTGGAAATTCCCATCCTTCTGGGTCACAGATGAGAAGGAGAGCATTCTGCCTTGCTTGTGGCTTGTGTTTTGTAGAAAACTGTAAAGGGCTCCAGAGTTGTATCCTCTTGCAAAATAGGAACAGATCTGTCAGTTCATTCATGAAATATGCATCTGCTTCAGGTACTTTATTTTTCTTCTCTGAGAAGGCTTTAGTCTCTTACAAGGTCATTTATCCTTGCAGAGTGGAGATACTGCTTTATATCCCTATGCTTCTGTTTTATTCTTAAAGTAAGATCTAAACTACAGCATGAGGCATGTATAGAATAGCAATTCCAGAAGTGCAATTTCAGGAAGAAAATATCTGTGGGGAAAAGGAGAAGGAGAGGTTATAGGAAAAATCTTTTTTTTTTTTTTTTTNAGTTTTTTTTTTTTTTTTTTTTTTTTTTTTTTTTTTCCCCCCGCATGGCATAGTGTATTTTTGGTTTTTCTCTCTGGGTACTTTGCTAAGTGCTCAGGTGTAGGAATCTGGAAGTGAAGCTTCTGAGAATGGTTGCTCCTGCATGGTACAGCTCCATACTAGGTAGGGTCTCCCTCTGTCAAATAACTTGTTGGCAAGCCAAGGAAAGCTCAGTGCCTTGATTTGCGTCAGAGCTTATCCACGTGTCTGTAACATTTCTGTACCCTTGCACAGAGCTGAGGTTCCAATGAGCTATGGTGACAAACCTAACATCACAATACTTGGAATGCATTCCATTATTAAGTTACAAGTTGTACTGCTACTTATTAATAATATTAGTTATTTTATCTTCATAATGTTTTCTGGAAAAGGATTTAGCTTGATTTAATTTTTAGTACAAAAGCTATATCCTGTAAATTGTGTCTGGGTCTTAGTTTAGTTAGAACAGTTTGGTTTATGCTTGATGGAATTAATCAGCTCATTACTGCCTTTTTTGTAGTTAGAAAAACCTCATTTGATTCTTAATATTGTGTGGTTTTCTGTCATTTAGCAGCACAGCAACATTCACAAAATTACTTCTATTTTTATTCACAATAGAGAAAAAACATGCATTTGCTTTTCCAGCTGTGACATGACAACATTCAAGTTTTGAATCAGAAGATGTGAAGTAAGTGAGAATCATGGTACAGTTCACTTTCCGCTCTGAGGCACCTTGCTGATTTCATCTTGGTCTCCCTGGAGACTCCACTTATCTTTAAGTCATAAGCTAGCCTAGGGCCTTACTCTGTTATTTCTGCACAAACAGAATGGAATTTCAGCTTCATGGCCTGACAAGATCCATTGGACTGTATCCAGTGGTTAGAATGCTTATTTATATTCAGTGAAGCTTAGCTTGGAGAAATGTGGAAAATACTATCACTCTGGTCTAGATGTGTTGAACACTAACATGAGGATCAGGCTTATGTTTTGTAAAGGAAGATGGGAACAACAAGAGGGTAGAATTATATTTCTTTATTTGAAGCTCAAGTCATCTATCTCATAGTAACAGCATTTGGGATAGAATATGGTGACTGCTTTAAGTGCTAAACATAGAACTAGGGGTAGACATTATTTAATAATTACTGTTTTCCTTCAGACAGCTTTTCAATTAAAAGAAGAAGAAAGTTCTGACTCTGTGATACGTGTCCTGATATTGCTGAGGCAATAGTTTGTGACGTCTGGCTTTGTGTGTGAGTTATGCTGTAATCAAACTTGCCCTCTTTGAAAAAAATATAGGTAAACACAGAATTTTCTGGAGATAACCAGATCAAACAAATTGGTTCCTTGGACATTAAAGCACTTGTGTGTCAATGATGGTGTTCTGTCTGAGATTTTTGGACCTGGGTGAGCTACACATCTCTGTCATCTTTACTGTCATTATCTTCTCAGACTTGAAAGAGAAGCCATGTGTGTTACAGAAACCATCTGTGTAAGTAGAAGAGTGTCCTCTTTATTGGAGAGAAATAAAAATATTTATGAAATTGTTCCAGACCTTTACAGCAGCACATTTAGCTTTGTAAGAGGTTTCAGTTTATGACTAGTGGTACTACTTCTTCGTCAGTATGTTAAGAAAGTGGTTTCCTGTATGATTACTGGAAAAGAGGAAATGTAGCAAAATAATGATCCTTGTCTTTAAAAGAACAGACATAAACTTCTTGAGTCAGCTTGTAGATGAGATCCCATGAGCAGTAGCTGTGGAGAAGTCTAAGACAGCTTTTTGATTGTCAAGAACAGCCTCCTTCGGGCATGGTAACAGCATGTTTTGAAATTCACACACTGAGGTGTTGTGTCAGGAGGTCCACATGGTTGAATGGGCAACTCTGACTGAACTCAAGTGCAAAAAGCACTTCTATACCAGTGGAAGGGAGTGATAGGAGGGAAGAAATAGAGGGAGGAAGGAAGGGAGGAAGGGTCATTTCTCATGTGTTGTTGAAGAGCCCAGTGCAGCTGGAACTGAAATCTGTGGTAGATGAGAAGGGCAGCAAGGGCTGTTAGGGCTGCCTAAGCAGCAAGAGCAGTCTCAGGAACATGCAGACCTTATGAAAAGATGAGGTGGTAGACCTAGTAACATAATAGGAACTAGAAAAGGCTGAGTAGCATTTTTTGCTCTTTCATTACTAGTAAGTTCTGCTGTTAGGTCTCCTAAACCTGTGTACACAGAGGCCAAGTTTGGACCATGTCAAAGAAAGATTGAGTTAAAGACTTCTTAAACAATCTAGACTTACAGAGAAGGTCATGGGACTGAGTGAGGCGCATCCAGTGCTACTAAGGATACTGGTCTCTGCATGTCTCTGTGAAACCTTTCTCTGTTTCATTCAAACAGTTGTGATACCAAGGTGAACTACATTATGATTAGAAGAAGGCACACATCACAGCTAGCCTGAAGAAAAATAAGATGGATTTGGGGAATTTCAAGCCTAATTGAAGTCTCCAGCTGATCATTGAGCCAGTCTTCCTGGAAATAATTTCTAGGCCCATCAGAAAAAAGTGATCAGGAAAAGCAAGCACAGAGTTACCTGTTCAGATTGTGCCTGACCAACCTGATTGCCTTATACAATGATGTGATTAACAGTGTGGGTGTGGAGAGAACAAAACAGAACACAGCCTCTTTGTATCTGAAGGGCACAAACATGACTTGATTGGTAGACTTCCAGGTGGGCAGAAAACTGGCTGGACTTACGGGTTCAAAGGGTAAGGGTTCAGATAGTGGCTGGCATTCCTCAGGGTTTTGAATTGCTAACATTTACTGTCTTCATCAATCACCTAGAAAATGGGATGGAGTACACCCTCAGGACATTCACAGGTGACATAAAATTTGTAATGGGAATGATCGATAAGTTTGGATGTCAGGACTCGTTCTCAGAGGCACAGGAGGTTGAAAGAACAGACTGATGGGACCTTTTGAAGTTCAACAAAGGTGCTGAGTCCTGCACTTGGAAGGGATCAGTCTCATGCAACTGATACACTGGGGATTGACTGGCTGCAAAGCTTTCTTGCAAAGAAGAATCTCAGAAGTCTGGTGAACAAAAAGTTGGAGAAAAGTCAGCAGGATTCCCTTTGCAGCCATGAAAGCAGAGCCCCCCCCCGTGCAGCATTAGGAGTGGTTTAATTGAGGGAATTCATTAATCCTCTAAATTCAGCATTTACAAGGTAGTGCCTGGAATGCTTTGTGCAGCTTGGACTCATTAGTACGAGAAAGATGCAGACGTACAGGAAAGAGTTTAGTGGTGAGCCACTGAGGTTGGTGCTGAAGTGCACGATATTCAAAGAGAGTCCGAGAAATTGTGTTGTTTTGTCTTGAAGAAGGAATGGAGGGGGCTTTATCTCTGCAGTTTTTTAATGAGTGGTTGTAGAGAATTTAGGCTTCTGGAGGTGCAGAGGGAAAGGGTAAGGATCAATGGGCTGATGTTGCACCAGGTGAAGTTCTGAGTAGGAATATTAGGGAAGATTTCACATTGAGGAAGGTTAAATGCTGGAGAAGATTGCTTAGAGAGACTATGGAGACTGGAGATGATTCTCAAAGCTTGACTAGACTCAGCAATGTTATCTGACTTAAAAGTTGTCTCTCATCTGAGCAGAAATGTGGTCTAGAGAGTCACTAAAGATCCCTTCCAACATTGTTCTGTGGTTCCATTAGCAGCAGCATAAACATCTTCAACAAGGAGTCAAAATAAAATTATGGAAAGAAAGCCATAAGGCAAAAATCTCAAACAGTCAAAATTACAGAACTGAAATAAAAAAAAATGTGAGGAAGAAGAGTTGGTTGTATCTGAAATCCTGTAATTTTGAAAGCTAAATGGTATGAGACTTTATATGTTTGTATAGAATTTATGACATATCTTACACTTCTGTCTTGAGGCAGGGAGAAAAGCCATATTAAGCTGGTCATTGTTACCCACAATTAATTATAAATCAATGTCTGGAAACAATCAGAATGTGGAACACATTTCTTGCAAGCACAAAAAAAGAGGAGAGAAACCAAAGAATTGGAACAAAGGCGAATTAGAGCTCTTATGCAGTTATGAGTGGACTGGATTTTCTGTATTGAAAGATGCATGATTGTTTCTTGTTTTACAGGATATAAATTTTAAAAGAAGCATGAAGAATATGTTCCTACCCCCGGTGCATTCCCTTGTGGATTGCAGCTACCTTGGGATGTTAATCAGTCATTTTTAATTCCCATGTGAACTCAGAAAAAGCAGATTAATTTGATATTGTGTTAATAAACTGTCTGGTAGTGGTTACAGACAAACAAAAAGCTGTTCTGTAGGAGATCTGAAGTTCCAATCCTCGAACTTCTCATAGTGAAGAAAGAAAAAGTGAAAACTTGTAAAAAAAAAAGTGAAAAGTTGTACTTGTTACATACTTGCCAATATTATGAATCTTGCAAAGATTTATGAAGTTAATTTGTTTAGTTGGTACTGTGATGTAATCAAACAGGAAAAATTATCCTCTGTCAACTAGATTTTTCTGTCTTTTGAAATTGTAACAGAGGAGGATTGAGGAATAGAAAAATGACAGTATTTTGTGGGCATAAATGTTTAAAACCATCTTCACAGCCCTGAAAGAAGTGACCATCAGGAGTTGGCTGGCTAATATAGGTACTTGTGGCTGCCAGACATTAAAATCCGTCCTCTTTTCTTTCCCTAAATAAAATAAGTTACTGATGGCTAGCACTACATTTTTTTGACTTGCTGTGATCAGTCTGAAGTTTTTGTATTTGAAAAACACTGGGATAGATTAAAAAAAAAAACCTTTAAATTAGGCTTTCACAAGGAAATTTTTTATTAGTTGTTTATCTTAGACTTCTAGAATGTTAAGAAATGCACTGTATCTGATGTGTTTCAAAAGTGATATGGCAAAAGAAGGTTAAAAAATGGAATATATTTTAAGAATTTGATCCATTGTAAATAGAACAATGAATAACTGAACAAAATAGAGTGAGAAAGACTACGGCAATCACAAATTTAATAATTATGAAGTGTAATGGAACGGAAGAAGGTGAATCTCAAGACAGATAACTGGATAATGGGATGCTGAGAGGAAGTTAAATAAATATGGATTACTGAACACGACTTCAGGTACTGGGTATTGCGGTAAGTATAATTTTAATGTGTATTTTATTGTTGTGTTTTTCAAGTGCTTTTAACAGGCATTTGCCTTTGTAATTTACACTGATTTCTGTGGGATCAGTGAAAATTACACTGATTCAGCCCTTCCTGAGCACTTGTAAAAATTCCTCATGTCTTGTCTGGCTACACCAGGGCATATTAAAATATTAAAATATATAAAA
This sequence comes from Urocynchramus pylzowi, assembly GCA_013397555.1. Taxonomy (NCBI): domain Eukaryota; kingdom Metazoa; phylum Chordata; class Aves; order Passeriformes; family Fringillidae; genus Urocynchramus; species Urocynchramus pylzowi. The sequence continues at coordinate 1,683,550 of VZRH01001413.1, forward strand.
ACCATTGCAGTAGAGAGGAATACTGTTTTACAATGAAAGACATCCTGACTCTAGAGTGCGTTCTGTAACTGAAATGACACAGGCTTTGTAGGCGGATGCCGTGAAAAATGCCACACCCAGGTATCCACAGCGAAGCGCCCTTGTCTCTTTTGTTTCACGCAGCATGCTGTCTTTTCGGGGGCAGGCAGGATCCTCCTGCTTGGAGCGGCGGATGACATTCCCGAGCCGGTCTCCGTCCGTGTGCTGCCCGGGCGCGGCCGCGCGGGGGCAGCCTGGGCCCGCGGCTGGGCTGGGCTCGGGGGGCGCGGCTCTGCCCTTCGGCGTGACAGCGGCTGCATGCTCATGGCAAAAGTTGTCACAAAAGAGAGGTGCTGCGGGCTTCTACGTGGCTTCTTCTGTGGTGCACACCGTTTCTGCTTCGCGAAACAGCATCCGTCACTTCAGCGTGGTTTAGTTTGCCTTTTCCCTAAGTTTTAGCTTCTGATTAGCTGAATACAGTCTTAGGAGCTGCAGTGTGTTTAGGGAAAAAAGTCTTGCTGGTGTCCTTGTGCATCATGCATTGATTGCCCTTGAGATTCATTACATACACTCATGTTTATACGAACTTGATGTTTCTGGAGGATCCTTTTCAAAAATTATCAATGTAAGTGCTACAAAGATGATACACATTTCATATTTTGAAGGTGGCATGTGTAAAAACTTATCTTCACATCTATTATATAGTCACTGCAGGGACATAAAACATAGGTGGTTGCATAACTCTTTACAATAGATATTCCACCTTTGTTGCCTCATGATTCAGACAAGTACTGGATTGTTGCAGTGTATCATTACATTTCTAGAACTACATGAGAACCTTTAGCGGAAAAGGGTCACTGAAAACCTCTGAGTAATAACTCAAAATAGCTTAACAACCACTTAGCTGTAATTATATAACAATGCAAACTTTTTTTCAGAAATGCTTTGGATTTATGCACAATACTATAAAAGCCCCTACTGAATAATGTTGTAGTCAATTAACATTGACTGAAAACACCACTTTTTAAAAATCACTCTTCAGGTGAATTGCATTTCATTTTGGAGGAGCATTAAGGTATAAAATGGGGACTGAAATGCCAAATGTTGTCAAGGGTATTCTGAATCTCACTGGTTCTTTAACTTTGCTGTTTTTTTGTTTTGTTTTGTTTTGTTTTTTGGTTGGTTTTTTTTGTTTGTTTGTTTGTTTTGCTTTGGTTTTTTTGGTGGTTTTTTGGTTTGTTTTTTTTTTTTTGGTTGGTTGGTTGGTTGGTTTTCTTGGTTTTGTTTTGGTTTTTTCTTTTTTTATGTTTTTTTTTTTTTAATATTTTTTTCTCCTGTAAGTGGGATTCTTGTATCTGATTCACTAGCTTCTCCCATATGTTTTTTTTTAAACTGCAACTGGTGCTATGCATGCCTCAAAAACTTACTGAAGCAGGAATCAATCCTGTGTATGTCATGGACAAACAATTAACCCAGACAGCTCACAAGATGAGGTTCTTGAATATTCTTTTAGTCAGAGGCACCTGTTTGTTTGAAAGAGCATAATGAGCATATGTGGTGCTGAATAAATCAATCCAGATTAGGGAAAAAATAATCCAGTAGTGCTGTCTTTTGGTTACCTGCAGAGCTATGTTGGAATAGAAAGCACAATGAAAAGTGCATTGCAATTCTAAAATAGTTGTAGTAATAAGTAGTGGAAACTAATGAGAAGGCTTTTACTTCAAGATACCTTGCTTCATCATCTGAAAATACCTTTTGAGTCTACAAGAAAAACATCTGGTTTCTCAGTATTTTTTTCCTAGCAGCTGCATATATGTGCATGTCTGTACATTGTGGTTGTTAAAACAGCAAAACCATCAACATGGGACTTACTAATGGAATCATAAACCAGATGAGACCCTTTATCCAGTATGGATCTCATTTCAGGCTTTAGGCTGCTAGTGATCCAAAAAGGTGAAAATGAAGTAGAGAGGTATGTATTTTTTGAATCTTAGTATCCAATTCAAAATAATTTTGAGAACACTACTTTCAAGGGGTAAATGGTTTTAAAGACTCTTGATATGTAATTCCAAATCTTTTAGGAATACCTCTTTCAAAAAGTACATTGTTCTAAGGGTTTTGTTATTAAAAAGGGAAAGAAAAGGTAATGAAAACTGGTAGGTATGGTTTGGCCCTCGTCTTGGGTTGCCTGCCAGGTTTTGGTAATGGGGCTGTTTGTGGGGGACCTACAGGGGTGGCTTCTGTGAGAAGCTAACAGAAGCTTCCTTGTGTTCAGCAGAGCCATCCCAGGCAGCTCCAAGATGGATGTGCCACTGGCCAAAACTGGGCCAGTTAGAAGTGATGGTAACATCTCTTTGATAATTTCTTTAAGAAGAAGAAAAAAGCTTTATTGTACAGCTGTAATTGTGGCCAGAGAAGAGCAGAGTGAGAGGATCAAGAGCTCTGCAGATACCAAGGTCAGTGAAGGAGAGGCAGGAGCTGCTCCAGGTACCAGAGCTGAGATTCCCCCGCAGACCATGGTGAAGCAGCTGTGTCCCTGCAGCTCTTGGAGGTCCATGGGGATGCTGAGATCTACCCACAGCCCATGGAGGAGCCCCATACCAGAGGAGGCAGATGCCTGGGATCAGGAAAGCTAAGGCCCAGCTGGGGCTTAGCTTAATTTTACAAAGTGTGTGAGAAATACTAAGGGCTTCCACAGGTACGTTAGTCAGAAGAGAAAGGCACCTCTCTACACACCCCTAATAAATGAGACAATTGACATGGAGACACTGAGGTGTTCAAGAGCTGCATGGCCTGAGTTTTCACTAAAAAGTTCCTGCATGCTATCAAGTTCCTGCATGTCAAGGGAGGAACCAGAGGGATGTAGTTGCATCTACCATAATTGATCAGGCTTGAGACCATCTAAAAACCTAAACATATGGGACAGAATGAGATGCATTCTAGAGTCCTTAAGGAAATAGCAGATGTAGTTGCTAATCCAAAAGCTCAATGTCCAAATAGAAATACTGAATGGTGTCCCTCAGGATTCCATACTGGGACCAGTACTGTTCAGTATTTTCATATCAACATAGACAGTGGGAGTGAGTACATCCTCAGAAAGTTGGCAGATAGAGATGGAGAGAAGGCCAACTGCAGGGTCCTGTACCTGCTTTAGAGCAGTGACCAATATCAGTATTTGTTGGGAGGTGACTGGATTGATGGCAGCCCTCAGAGAAAGACTTGGCCACATTGGTAGATGAAAAATTAGGTGTAAGCTCTCAATTTGCACTTGTAGTGTAGAAAGTTGATCATATCCTGGGCTGCATCAAAGTGAGCACAGTCAGCAGGTACAGGGGGTGATTCTTGCCTTCTGCTCTTGTGTGAACTCACCTGGAGTACTGTGTCCAGCTCTGGAGTCCCTAGTACAAGAAAGACATGGACCTGTTGAGAGTGGATCCAGCTGACAGCCACAAAAAGAATCAGAGGGGTTTGAGCATCCCTCCTGTGAGAAAAGGCTGAGAGAGCTGGGGTTGTTCAAGCCTGGAAAAGAGAAGGCTGCAGAGAGAATTTAACAGCAGTTTTCAATATATGAAGGAGATGAGTTAGCAGAAAGACAGAGAAAGGCTTTCTGAAATTGAAAGAGGGTAGATTTAGATTGGATATAAGGAAGACATTTTTACGGTAAGGTTGGTAAGACATTGAAACAGGTTGCCCAGATGCCCCCATCCCTAGAAATCTTTAAGATCTGGTTGGGTGAGGCTTTTAGCAGCTTGATCTGGTGAAAGATGACCTTGCCTTTGGCTCGGGGCTTGGACTAAATGAAATATTAAGGTCCCTTCTAATGCTACCCAGACTATGATTTTGTGTTATTTGCTGGGAACAACTCAGTTTCATACCTGTAGTTTGTGATTGCCCATCTGAAAAGGTACAAGACTGTGCTTGCTTTTTCTCATTGGAATATGCAAGTCATCTTAGAATATGACTGGGCTTCAGTAGGTAATTCTTTCCTCACAGGCTAGGTTAGATGCTTGCTTGATTTTATCACCCATACAGCAAAGATCAGCCTGCTATGAGCATTTATGGGAGCAGAGTTTAATCCTTAAATTAATAATCTATGGAAAGTCAACATGACAGAATCAAGCAAGAGTCAGAAATAGCAAAAATGTAAATGTAAATGTAGTATTCCCACCATATTGCTCAGTACATCTGGGTTGTGATTGCCTTATCTGGAAAAGTGTCGACTCAGGTGTCCTCAGCTTTGTAGTAGTACTAGAATGAAATCAATGTATTAGAAGTACTGTCTGTGACTATGACCAAGGAATGTATTTTTTAATAAGCTGCTTAATAAACTGCAAATATAAAATGTTTGCATTTTCTTCCTTAGATTTTTACTCTTAGATTTCCATAGATTTCTACTTGCATTTAGATTGACTAAATGCAAGCTGCCAGAAAGAAAATAAAAACAAACAGCAAACTCAAACAACACACTGGTTTAGCTTTGGTACTTTTGACCACTTTAATAGAGACATAATTGTTCAGCTGCAGCTCTGTTTATTTTTATGTTTTCACAGTGAAGAGATATGGATGAGAGATGGGAAGTGGAAAATTAATCTGGGAACAGTCACTTTTAATTTTCCTCAGACTTCTAAAAGCATTGTAAGGGCACTGAATCTCTAGGGAAATACAATGTAGCTTTGAGATGCCTCGCAATCCAGGCAAGAGAGGAGTCATAAGAGGCAGTGCCTCTGTATGCTGACCTGAAGAAGGATTGTTTAAAGTTCTGGCTTCTCTCCCATGAAAAAAATAAGTCAGAAAGCTGCAGATCTATTTTCTGTCTTTCTGGAATGTGTAAGTTTCCATGTTGCTCATTTCTGTCTCATTTTTGAAAAGCCCTGACTTTGTATTCTAGTGGTTTCAAGAGTTCATAGCTAAAACTTAAAGACACCAGACTTCTTTCCCCAGACTTCCACCACTGCTTGCTTTCTTTTGTTCTTTTAAGTGTGCTCTGAATGAAGGAACTTGGATTGTACTAAGCCTTACTCCCTTATAGAAAATTTTTTCCTATAAGCTGATTAAAATTATTTTAAAGTGGAAATATTTCTGGTAAGCTTTTATCACTGACTGATAATTTCAGGAATCAGCTTTTCACTAGGCAGCCTTTGGGTTCAGTATGTATTTTAATATATAAAATACTTTTTCTTATCCTTGTAGGTCCTTCTTATCCTTTGAGGTAATTTTGATATCTAGCTATATTAGCTGATTCATGAGTTTTGTATTTAGATACAGCAGAGTGCTTCTGTCGTAAAATAGGCTTTATTCTTCCTTCCTATCCTGTTGCCAGGTTTTATGAGGCTACATCTGTAAAAATGTCACAATAAAAAAGGCACTTACAGGTAGAAAAGTTATTTGAGTTTAGAAAAGTTATTTGCAAGATATTCAGAATGTAGCTCTGCTAATACATGGAAATACCCAACACCCTAATAACACTAGCCCCTCACAGGGAAATGAGATCAGAAAGGAGGCAGAATTTGCTTAATAAAATGTTTGTCTTGCTTCTAACTTGAAGGTAGAGACTTGCAAGATTGTTAGCAAGGTTATGGCTTTTTGCCTATTACAACTATTGCTGCTTTTTCCAGAAAAGAGCAAATGGCTCTTATAAATAAGACTCTTAAACACACATGAAAGCTATAGGTTATTTTCTATTTATTCTTATGCTGCTTTATTGTGAGCATTAATGTATCCTTATCCACCAAAGTATCAGGTATTACTGTGAAATCTAGGTATGTAACGTAATATTACTTGCTTCACTGCTAATTTCTGTTTATATAATTGGAATTACTTGGGAGTATTTTACAGATACTGGCCAGAATATTGAGCTTAACTGAAAGATTTTGGTTAGCTATATGTAAAAAATATATTTGTGTAGGATTCTCTACACTGTTTCCCTATATACCTGAGCATTACAGGGAATAGTTAGTCAATGCTTCAATTCTCAACCTGTGTGCTACCACTGGCAATGTAGTGTCAGTGATAAAATTTGCCAGTCTGTTTGATAGAGGTGAGTTGGTTTTGGCTATCTGTTCAGGGATGTAGCCACTAAAAAAGTAGGAAAAGAAAGAATAAATTCCTCTGGGCTTGAATCTAGTGATTGGAAGGCTCAGGGCAGTGTGCAGAAGCCTGTGTCAGACTGAAAAATGTCCTTGTAAGGTAGTTTATGCAGATACCCCATCTAGTAATATTTGGGATGACCCAGAGGTGGGACTGGGAGTTGGGAATGTATGTCATGAACAGGCTCCAATCTAAAAACCAGCCGTTAGAGCAGCTTGGTGGTACTACTTTGAGAACAAGTCTAATTTGTGGAAGTTCTTGTTAGTTCCTGGTGAATAGCAGAGAATCAGAAGGTTGCAAAGTGGTCTCAAGTAATTTTAACATCCTTTCTCAGTGTGTTTTGTTACATTTTGGATGATTCTGCATCATGCCGTAGAGGAGCTGTACTGCATCTTGCTCTCTTTCTAAGGTCACCCTGTATCTGCCCGTGTTATCATTGTTTTGACAGCAACTTTCTGAGAGTACATTTCTGTAAATGAAGTCCAGTGATAATAAAATAAGAGATGGTGACTGAGATATTCCAGGAAGACTAATGGCAACTGCATTTTCTAATCTGGGAAAGAAATTTATTCAGTTTTTATGCTGGCAGAAATGAAAGAGTTCTATAATTGAGGAAATATTCTTCCTATCTGTATGATAGACCATGACAGGTGCTTTTCTACAGACACAAGTGAAAGCACTAGGCAAAGGTGATGAATAAAACATTAAAACTCAGGTTTACTGTGTGGTTCTGATATGAAAATTTGTTCGTCGTATTTCCTGAAAATTAATTAATACACAGGAAGCAGAGCTGATTCCTGATTGCTCATACAGAGTGCAATCTCAAGGTGGAAATAAACAAAATAATTAGACAAGCTTTAGTGTTATGGGAGTAAGAGTAACATTTGTTTATCTGTATTTCAGCTATACTCCTACCATCCTGAGACTGAAATTCGCTGTTAGACAAAAGCTGCTATCATCCCTCTGACATGTTACTTTAAGGGCTCCATGGACTATGGTTATTTGTTTGTACTGAACCCACTGTTATGAACTGCCTTGGTTTTGTGATCCAATTCTGTGAGCAGTATACACCAGAATTCTGCAAATGCCACCTGGCTTCCAATGCATAATTGTACGAATCTTATTTATTGGTTTATTGTGCTAAATAGATTTGATGCCCTGCTGATTGTTTTGTTGCCTCTGGGCTATTTCCCTTTGTAAGGCTGTATGTTGTTAACATCAGAAACAGAGTCAGCCTCCATTGACACAAGGTAATTTCAGCTCACATCCTGGTTCTCCTCTATGGAAAATTTTGTATCCTTTACAAACAAGAGATAACCATCACCTGAGTTCTGTAATTAGTTTGTGCCTTTAAACTGAGTATTTGTGAAATGGAAATAAGTGGTTAGGATAGATAGATGGAGATAACCCAATTAGTAAATAATTCAGTTACATAAGCATCTTGAGGATGTTACCATGACTCTTCTATCAGAAATGTCAGATATTCCTTTCAGTGCATTATTCTTACTATAAAAATGAGAGTTTGACTGCATTATTTTTTTTTCATACCCCTATTTTACTTCTGTGAAGACAGTCTTTTTGCTCACAATCAGGAGACCATACTCAGAAGTAACTTTTTTTTTCACTGCTGATATTTTTTTTTACATCATGTAGTGGTCTAACATACAGTGACACATTTAAAATCATTTGAAATCCTCTTAAAATGGAAACTCTAAAATGAGCATAAATAATAGACTATCTTATTAAGATTTGAATGTGTCTTCTATACTTATGCATAAATTTAATTCTGAATGTGAGCTTAGATTTTTTATTAATTATATATATTTTTTTTTTTTTAAACTGCTCTGCTTTTTTCCAACTTAGGAAAATCTGGTGTTTCATGAGAAGTTGCAAGATATCCAATTAACACAAAAATTAAATTAGTCTTTTAAGAAAGACAATTATGCAAAAGAAGGTAAGAGGAGGTTGGGTAATTGTGTTGAGGGGTGATTCTTTGTAATATTAAATTGGTCCTACTCAAGCTGATGAGATTTTAAGGTGCACCTGTAATATCCAACAGCGTCTTCTCAAAGAGAAAAAGGAATAGCCACTTAGAACACAGTCACTTTAGGAATCACTCTTTGTATTACTCTTTCACATTTATTCAGTGAGCCTAACATGGCTCTGTGGTCCTCCTGTCAAATGTAGGGATATGAGCCATTTTTGAGAAACATCAGTCAGAAATATTAGGAACTCAGGCAAGGACTGATGTTCATGCTTACTTTGACATAGTGATCCAACACAGGAAATGGCATGGTGACTTTTAAGGAGAGGTAGAGTCATAGGACTTCCTGTGCTTTGTTTTCATTAGTGGAGCCAACAAAGCTTTCACCCTAGCCTTACTCACAGATCCTTTCATACCACTGATGACAATGTAAATGCTGTTTGTGCTTTAAATGTTCCTGAAGACGAATACTTGAAAGAGAACTAAAACACTGTCCCACTCAAATCTTCTAAAAGATGTTGGGTATCTCCACATAGTACTGAATTAGATGAAATTTCGGAAACAATGGGACACACTTGAGAATTCAGTTTGTTCTAAGCAGTTGTTGTAACCATTTTATTTGCTTCCTAATTTTAAGTCCTACAGTCATATATGTTTCTTCCAGGTATTTTCCAAGACATCCAAGTTTGTGTTGCATTAACCCTCATTTCTCTGTGGATCTACCATGCCTGTATTTCACTGATTTTCTCAGTGCCTGGACTAGCACTGATGAGTCTTTTAAGCAGGACAGTCGTGCAGAAGAAAGTAAGGGATGTTTGGGGCTTGTGCTTTTTGTTTGTTTGTTGGCTTGGTTTTGGTTGGGGTTTTATGTTTGTTTTGTTTTTGTTCTGTAAAAAAAGCTCTAATGAGCTGGTGTCTAGGCACTGAGATGGCCATTCTAAGTCTGACTCAGATTTTCCATGTTCCTTAGGGAAAACCGCACATTCTAGAGGTGCAGCTGTGAAATTTGATTTTAGCCAAAACCAACAGTTCATGTGCTCCATGTAATGTGCCAGCTACTTTAGTTGTGCTGGTACAACTAAGAGTACAAGTCCAGAGCAATTTAAGCCTGTTGCCCATCTGAACTGTCACAAATTTTACCTGTCCCTCTTGGTGCTTTCTTGTCCTTTTTCTTGTGCTAGTAACTCTGTTGTTTCCATTGCACAATGAACTAGGAGGTGACTAGGGTAAAATATTTTGCTATTGCCACCACTAAAATATATGGTTTTTACCCTGCTTGCTTCCTGCAACATCTTAACCACACAGAGCCAGTGCAGAAGAGAAGGTCAGAAGATGGGCCAAGAGGGGAGCTTCCAGAATTTAAAATGCCTGAGTCTCTTGTGGCAAACATACTGCTATGCTTGCCTGAGGTGTAGACAATAAATAATACATGCTTTATAAGCCCATGTCATTTCCTATTTCTGTAAAAACTACAAATACTCAAGGGAGATAGGTGCATTTAGACTCATGAGATGCTATGTTCTTGGTAAAGCAATGTCACAATGACAAATTATAGCCTGTTTTTCATCTGTTCTCTAGCTGATCATGTAAAAATTTCATAGAATCATAAAATGGATTGGGTTGGAAGGGACATTAAAGACCATATGGTTCCAACCACCTGGCCATGGACAAAAACACCTTTCACTAAATAAGGCTGCTCAGAGCTCCATCTAGCCTGGCCTTGAAGACTTCCAGGGATGGGGCATCCATGGCATCTCTGTGCAACCTGTTCCTGTGCCTCACCACCCTCACAGTAAATAATTTTTTACAGGTATCTAATCCAAACCTGCTCTCATTCTGTTGGAAGCCATTGCCCCTTGTCCTGTCACTACATCTCCTTGTAAACAGTCTCTTCATCTCTCTTCACCTTCCAGGTGCTGGAAGGCTGCAATTAGATCATCCTGAAGCTTTTTCTTTTCAAGATTGAACAATCGCAATTCTCTCAGCCTGTCCTAATAGAAAAGGTGCTTCATCCCTTTGATCAACTTGGTGGCCACCTCTGGCCTCACTCCAACAGGTCCATGTCCTCCCTCTGCTGGGACCCCAGAGCTGGATGCAGGGTTCCAGGTGGGCTCTCAGCAGAGCAGAGCAGAGGGGCAGAATCCCCTCCCTCCCCTGCTGCCCACGCTGCTTTGGATGCAGCCCAGGACACCTTTGGCTTTCTGGGCTGGGAGTGCCCATGGCTGGGTCATGTCCAGCCCCCAAGTGCTTCTCCCCAGGGCTGCTCTGCTCTGCCCCAGCATGTGTTGGTACCAGGGGTTGCCATGACCCAGGTGCAGCACCTTGCACTTGGTCTTGTTAAACCTCATGAGGTTCCCATGGGCCCAGTTCTTGAGTTTGTCCAAGTACCTCTGTACAGCACTTGGACAAGCTTATTTTGAGTTGACAATGTTTTCATAATGCCAGATTCACTGTGAATAGTTGGGCTACTCATAGGCTGTGGATTCTTTTCAGACTAATTTTTTGTTTTGTATATTCATTGTCACTGTGTCTATCATTAAGTGAATTACCTTTTGGATGATAGCAGAAGGGGAGGGGGAAGAATTATATCAGCTTCCTGGTTCCTTGTTTTTTTGCTGAAGAAAGTGAAAACTTTCGTCTTGAGAAGAGTGGGGACAGAGGCACTGTTGTCTGATAGATCAGGGCACATGGCTGGGTGAACTAGAACTGACCTAATATTGTCCTTATGTTTTCTATGGAATTTTGACTAATTTGCACCATCCTTTTTATGCACCATCTCCAGCCATAGTGGTTTGGACTTAACTCCATGTTATCAGGGCCTATCTCTCTTCATACATTTGTACAGTGTGCAGTGCAAGAGGATGATGGTATCTGTCTGTACACATTGCCTTTATGAATATCTGGTTGCTTCTTGGGGACTCAGTCACTATGTGACTAGATGATGACTGGTAAAGTAGTGCTGGTGTTCAGGTTAGACTGAAATCTTAATCACTTGTAAAATATTTCAATGCAAGATCAATCATAGGGACTGCATCTGGGTAATTCTCTACCTTATTTACTTGACTTTTTTCTTTTCAATAGCTTTGGTTATTTTCTTGAGCCCCATCTGTTCTTAATTCCCTTGTTTAAGATGAAAGTCCTTTCATTGATTTTTTTCCTTCAGAGATCTGGAAAAACTAGTGAACTCTACTTTCCATTGAGGAGAACTGACTGTGGCATCCATGTGCAGGTCCTGATACAACTAAACGTGTATTTCCTAAGTCAGGGGTAAATTGCACTTAAAAGGAAACAAATGCCTTTCTGGTTTGAAGTTTTAAATGTCAGAGTAGTTTTACCTCAGAAACCATTTTGCTTAAAAAAGAAAAAGATAATTTTATTTTCCAAAGACCTCTAGGAACTTCTGAGTAGATCTAAAGTGCAGATTTCTTTGGTAGTTCCATAATTGTGAACATTTTTGCTTTCATTTGGCAGTGTGGAAGAATGTGTCACTTAGCCTTTTTTCCTTTTGTGCCTCAGGAAGTAATAATGTAATATACTGTACATATTGAGATTATGTCTTGCCTGTCAGAATTTGTTCTAGATCACTAGTTTGCCTGATGCAAGATGGGGTCGAACCACATATAAATGAAGTGTCTCAGTTGCCAGCTGCAGTAATAAAGCTAATTCAAAAAGAAAGAAATGTGCTAAATCAAGCTAGATTCTTAATATTTTTTCCTTGGAGCTAATTTCTGAATGAAGACAAACCTTTTTTAAAGCATATTACATGAAAGAAAAATTCTAATTTTCATTTGACACATGGAACACTCTTAGCTGTTGTGCCCTCAGCTGCTTGAAATGAGCAGGATGTCTTTCATACTTGTCCTTATTCGCTAATGATGGACAGAAATGCAGACACCAAAATCTTTTGGGGCTAGAAAGGAGGAAAAAGAAGTTAAGATATTTTACAAAGAGCGTAATGCTGGAGACATTACTTGTTCTTGCTATACTTTCTCACTGAAAGTGAGAATTGCTGGATATATGTGAGGAAGATGTAATATTCTTTTTGGCTTCTTGACATGCTTGCAAAGATAGTTGGATTTGCACTGGTGTCTCCACACATGTGGAAAAATTTGACTTTTAGATAAGTGTTTTTGTGTGGACAAGGTTAACAAAGCAAAGGTTGAAGAGAATAAATGATTCTCTGACTTCTGACTGAGAACTATTGTCTGGCCATTTGAAATGAGATCCTGATGTTGTCTTTTAAATCCGAAAATAGGCACAAAGTTCCTTTTTGAGGATTTTGTTTTGAGATTTGATGATGGACACATCTTACACGCATTTGTAAAGAGGGGGAAATACAGTGTTTTTGTTTTTTGTAGGTGGAGCAATGCAACCTGTGATGGAGTTAATAGTACCTTCTTGTGCACCATAGCTGCATTTGTGGACAAATAGTCACCAGCAAATTTTAATTATAGTTTTTCTATTTCTAGTGATATACTATATAGTTACTAGTCTTGACATCAAACTATAAAAAATAAGGCTGTAAAAGTCACAGTAATTTACACAACTCTGCAAGTTGTTCCTAGTACTGCACAATACTCATTATAATTTATCTAGGAGAATATAAATTCAACCCAATGCTCCACAACTTCTTTGGAGACCAGATTCAATAGGAGACAGGGAATATATGAGGTTTGCCTTTCCCGCAGAGGGAATTTGGCAGGGAGAGAACTGCAGTGGCTCTGCCTGTTTTCTGTTGAGATAGTTCTGGCTCACTAATGAATTGCATGATTATTGACTCCTGTGTGTTGTCAGAAATGCAAAATAAGCAAGAATAAGATGTTTATTACCTGTTCTCTCTGCCTTACGGAATAGGCAGACTATTTGCAGGCAGAGAAAAAGGGTGTTGATTTTATGGGGGATAGGTGATCTGAGCTTTGTTTCTCTGGACACGTCTGTATGGTGATGCTGGCTTGCAGCTCAGGTCAGTGTGCCCTCCTCATCCACGCTGCTGATGTGCTGACATACATACTAATTAGTCTGCAGCCACAAGTTGCACTGGAGGACACTTCAAGTAAGAAATTCAATAGCTCAATGCTTTTAGATAGCTAATTAAACAACTTCTGCAGGTGTTAAAACAAATCAGTGTGAATTCCAGATGCCTAGCAAACATCGAACAGAAAAGAATAGTAACAGGAAAAAAAAACCCCTTTCTAATCTCTGTGTTGTTCCTCTTTTTCTGAAAGAATATTTCACAAGTCCAGATTCATACATATTCATGACTCATTATTTTTATGAAAAAAATATGAATAAAATCAATTTGACCTCAGTGTCTTGAAATGTCTGACTTAAATGTGAACCAGACTGGGTTTGCTTGCTTTATTTTCAAGTAGACCATTTGAGATTTCAATGACAGAGACTTTCTGGTCTCCATTCCTATAAATGTTTTCTTTGAATATTACAGCAGCTCTTCAGGTTATGTCATGGTTTAACCACTAATGAAGCAATTAGCATGAACTGCTTGCTCACTTCCTCACCTGCAGGATGGGGGAGAGAATCAGAAGGTAAAATCTGGAAAACTCATTGGGTGAGATAAAGACAGTTTAGTTTAACATGGATAAAAAAGCTGCACACTTAAGCAAAGCAAACCAAGGAGTTAATTCAGTGCTTCCTGTGGGCAGGCAGGTGTTTAGCCATCTCCAGGACAGCAGGGCTCCATCACAAGTAAGGATTATTTGGGAAGACAAACTCCAAATATTCCCCACTTCTGCCTTCTTGCCCCTAGTTTATGTACTGAGTATGATGCCATGTGGTCTGGAATATCCCTTTGGTCAGTTTGGGTCACCTGTCCTGGCTGTGTCTCCTCCCAGCCTCCCATGCACCCCCAACTTCTTTGCCATCGTGGCAGTGCAAAAAGCAGAAAAGGCCTTGGCTCTGTGCAAGCCCTGCTCAGCAATAACAAAAACATCTCCCATTATCAACCCTGTGTTCAGCACAAATCCAAAATAGCCCCATACCAGCCATTGTGAAGAAAATGAACTCTACCCCATCTAAAACCAGCACAGAGTGTCTTCTATGCTCTGATCTTACCCAATTTTTTGATCTTGCCCAATTTTTTTGGAAACTGCAATCATTGAACTTTTCTAAAAAAATTGCCTAGGTGTCCTGAACACATCTAAGAATTGAGCATGTAAGGTCGTCTTTTGTCCAACTTGCTTGGGAATTTTTTTTCTAGTGCCATTTCTTCAGCCAAGAAGACCATGAAACTTTTCAGGATACATTTACAGTTTCAAGTATTGAAATAGTCTGTTATTCAGTGTGTTCTGCCTCTGAAGGTGGTCAATGCTTGTGAAAACATAAAAAAAGGCAGGGAGAAATGTAGTGATGCTTCTTCAATATATTTTTCTAGCATAGACTTTATGGCCCAGAAGAAGTATGAGTTTGGGCTTTTTGCCTCCACTTAAACTTTTCTCCCAATGTATTTGTCCAATTTCTTTTTGGATTTTAATATGCCTCAGCTATCCACAACATTTTGCAGCAGTATATTCCTGAGAGAGGAAAGAGACCATACAACTTGTCCCAGACACATGGATTTGCAGCCATTAATCCCAAACAGAAGACAATACCTCTCTCTGGTCTATGGCTAGACCTGTGAAATTTCTTTCTGAGTGGGATTAGAGTCTCTTTCTTGGCACATCCAACACATTTAAGAAGCAGATTGAGTCACTGTATTGATTTCAATAAAGATAATGTTTTATGCTATAAATTCTACCTATATATGATATAAAAGGAATATAAAAGAAACCAGGCACTAGCCATCTACGAGTTGGATATTACAATGCCTAAATTCCACTTGCAAAACTAGCCTATAAGTTTGAATAAGACATTTTGACTTACTGAATGTAATGTCTCTTCAGACATATTTCAGATCTTCATAATTACTCTTATATGAAGCATGACATTTACCTTCTGAACCCTTTTTTCTTTCTTTTTTTTCTGAGTGATTATTTTTCTCCTGAAATTATATTAACTATCTTTGTGTGTTGTTTAGTAGTGTTTAAAAGAATAAAATAGAATATTTTTTCTCTACTTGTTGAGAGCACCACAAAAACCCACCATGTCAATATATAATTTCATTATGATTCCATATCATGAAAGCTGCAGTTGAGACAAAAGGGAATGTTTGAACAACTCAAAAATAAGATCAACAATGATGAACAAAGGCAGAGAGTTGCTTCTGTACATGAAGAAAGTGAAAAGCTGGTAGGGAGATAGAGGCCAGTAAAATAATGAGTTACTATAAAAAGATATGAATACTCCCTACTTCACTTAATAAAGAATCCTAAAGACATCAAATTAAACTACAAAGTGTCAGGTTCTAAAACGTGGGGGGATTAATTGTTTATTAGAGGAATTTTGCCACCTACCTAGCAGACTTGTGTCTTTGTATTTTGACTTTAGGAGAGGTTAAGAAACAAATTAAAGGCTGTGAATTGGCATAGCATCATTTCTGATTACATATGCTTTTGCATTCAAGAATTGTAAAAGACTGAAGCAACAATGAAGTGAGGCTTTGCATGCATTTAATTGGCAGTAGCCAAACTGTTTAAGCAGCTTTAGGCAAGATCCTGAAAATTCTTACCTTTGTTCAAGATTAGCTTTTCCTCCCTTAAATGAAGGAAGTTAAATGCTCAACTGCATGCTTTTGTAAAATTCCGAGATCTTTTTGTCCCTGGGGACATCACCAGTAGTACCTAAACTATGTAGCAAAGTGGTTCTTTTGAGGTTGGCCTTTATATGCTTTGTCCATTCACTTCACTGCTTGCAGTGAGTTGCATGTTTTCCATTGACTCATTTGCTTTTAGACCTTCCAGCTGTGAACTTACAGAGCTGCAATCTGCAAATGAAAGGTAACCATAACCACCTAGAAAATGTAAAATGTATCTTAGAGACACAAAATCCTGGAGTCACTGTAGTGCCTCATCTTTAAGCAGAAGGGAAGGAACTTCTTGCTGTGAATCCTTATATCAAAAAAAAAAAAAAAAAAAAAAAAAAAAAATTATGGAAAGAAAGTATGGTGTGTATGCAAGCTGGTAAATTTTGCTTGCCTGTTGCAGGAATGGTGGTCCAGTCCTGTGTTTGCTGCCAGGACTGGCTTTAGGTCAGCTCCCTGTATGTTGGACAGTCTTCCTGGTTTTGTATGGGAGTAGTGTGGAAACAGAAAAACCACTATGGTAGGCTGTTTCTTTTTCTGATTTCACTTTTTTAGTCTGTGTGAATGCATTTATTTCCTATGATCCAAAAGCTGCAATATAGAAAGTACACGCTATAAATCCTGTGCTCAGTTTTGTTTTGTTAAATGTTAGGTCTTTGGAGTATGGCCTGTGTTTTATCAATCCTCCTGTGTTTTATCAATCTCCATGTGTAGTCACAGTGATACAGAAACCCTGTGAAGGATTTCCATACCACTGTGGGAGAGGAAACTGTGAAAAAGAGCCATGAGAAGATCTGTGCACCCAGAAGCACTAGCTTAAGCAAAGTTCCCATTTGGGAACATTAACGGCATTAACATTTCTAATATCTAGAGTTTCTAATATCTAGAGTTAATGTTCTTGCTCAATATGGTTTTCAGGTGAAATTTTCTGGTGCTCACTTTCCAAAATGAATAATCTTTGGGGATTGAAAGACAACTACTTTCTTTTCAAGGAGGGGTCTAAATATCTCAAAAACAATTTTGCATACAGAATAGATCTATTGATAGATGGTTATGGATCAGTTTAATTCTCTCTACTGTATGTTTTTTACTTTTTGCAACTGCAAAGAATGCTGGTCTGCTCCAAAGGAATTTGATTTTTAATGATCTTAAAACATTATAATTGTAAACAAGCAGCTGCATTCTTTAGAATTCTCTAATTAGCTTAAGCTTTACTGTGCTTAAAAGCTGCGTGTTTATCTAGTCTGCAGAAATCTGCCCTTTTTCTCTCCTTGTCTTCCAAGGAAAAGTGTGTCTACTGAAGAAGGTAGTGACAACATCTGCTGCTTCAGCTAGATACAAAGTGGGAAAGATGCATGAGCTGTGGAGTCTGCTTTACTCTTGGGTTGATTACATCTTCCTGTAAATCAGAAGTCCTTTAAGGGCCTTTAGGAAATGCTGTACAATCTGGCTGTCTCTCTGCCTGAAAAGCAATTCCCTTTTGTTTGGGCAGGTGTAAGGAGAAAGTTGCCAGCATGCTTATGCCTGAGAGGCATGTGTCTGTCTCGGGGGTTGACTGTTAACTTCTAGTCTCTAAAGCTGTGGAGAAATACTAAAGAACAATACTCTTTAAAGTATACTGAGAGATCTCTGTAAAATAAATCAGTTGTCTTCTTTAGGTATGTAGGTGTGCTACAGAAATATAGCAGGTAAAAAAACACTCTGTTGGAAGGCTCTACATTTTGACACCACTCTGTAGATACAATGTCGTATGGGGAGGTGACATTTATTTAGGCTGCCTTTGATCTCATTGAGTCTGGGATTTTTCATTGCCAAATACAAAATATCCTAATATATTTTTCAGTTGTATTTATTCTCTAAACACTGTCTTTCCTTGGGCCTATGTATACTGAATTTTTAGTCTTACAATTTGGAAAGCAAGAAATTCTCCCTACTGAAAGAATCCTTTATCTGATGGTGAATACAGTGTATACAGGCTATTAGTGTATAATTATACATGCATCTAACAGTTTTGATAGCAAAAGTTTCACCAATTATGATTTTAGTAACCTAAGTCCCTTTGTTATAACCTCAATGGGGGAGTGTTTTTATGCTGAGCTGGGATCAAACCCCAGAAGCTGATGGTGAACACAATTGATATAGTGAGCTAAAATGTCTTTAAAAGTAAGATTAAATCAAACATGAAATTATTTTAAACTTCTGTTTTGTATTTATTCTTGCTTTTGTGTGGCAGTGACTTATCTATTAATGTCTATGAAACCTAAGATGAGGCTGGAAGTTAAGAGTGGCCTGTGAACCAGTACTAGAATCTCAGCCATTGAAGCATAAATGTAAAAATAATTGGTAGTTCTTTTTCTTAGTAATAAACAGAAATTTGTATGCATCATCTGTTACATCCCCAGTTTTCCTACTGATTTTATTCATTTTTCAAATTTCCCTGCTTCTGTAGAGCTTACCAATGTATTTGGTTACATCAGAACTTCTGCAGATCTTATGGGTGCTTTCGTGTGCCATTTTGGTCAAGAGCCACCTGTCTTCCAAAAGCTGCTGGGATTCTTGATTGTTAAGATACAGCTTTGTTTCCTAGGCACTATCAGATATGAGAGACCTGAAAATGGTAAGATGGTGCATGAGGAAGAACTCCATATGAGAAGGGACTACTTGTGTGGGGATGACAGGCACTTTTTGTGCCAGATAGAGTTCAGCATGCTTTCTAGCTCCCGTTACTCTAAGAAAAGGATTGCCTCTCTTTTGCTTGTGCATATTTAATCTTTTTAGACATCTAGAAACCAGATGGACTCCAAGAAAAAAGCCTTTTCTTCCTTACTGGTCTTTGAGCATCAGATGCTTGCCAATCCTTTCCATGAAAAAAATTTTCCAATGTAAACATCCCCGGTGCAACTTGAGGCTGTTTTCTCTCATCCTGTCACTTGTGACTGTGGAAAAGAGAATGACCTCCATGTCACTATGACCTCCTTTCAGATAGTTGTAGAGAGGGGTAAGGTCTTCTCTGAGTCTCCTTTTCTCCAGAATAAACACCTCCCAACTCCCTCAGCTGGTCCTCATAAAACTTGTGCTCCAGATCTTTTACCAGCTCTGTTGCACTTGTCTGGACTTGTTTCGGCACCTCAATGTTTTTCTTGTAGTGAGGGGCCCTAGAGACATCATGGATTCAGGCTTGGATCTAAGGTTCTTGTGAAAAAGGAATGTTTATGTCCTCCAGACTCAGCTCTGCTCTTGCTGCATGGATGTACAATACAGTTTTTGAGCTGCTATAGTGTACACAGCATGATGTTTGTTTCCAGGTAAACTTCACATTCTGGTTGCCTTTCCATCTGCTGTTTTAGCATCTGATTGGTGAGCAATGTGATTTGGACAGAGAGGAAAACATCCTAATCAACTTTCAGAGGCTTAAGCACTCTCCTCTTTTCATCATAAATCTCATAAATCCCTGTGAATACCAACTGAAACTGCATTTATTGTCTATGTACATAATAGCATCCCCATTCCTTATACTGGGTGAGATGATGTAGACTTGCAAATCTGTGCCCTCCTGTGGCTTGTTTCCCTCAATGTCTGAATTTACAGAGACTGGTAGTGTGGCTAGGAACACTCACAAAGAAACCATGGGCTGGATATTGGAAGCAATGTTCCCTTACAGTTTGTCCTGTGAGGGGTATGTGTTTCTGTGGGGTACAATGCTGTCCAAGGGAGGTGTTCAATTCCTATCCCCAGGCTGTTCATCACTACCTCTCCTGGGCTGAAGTCTGCACCACATTTTCACTAGGGCTTTGTAGTTGTGATATTCAGGCTTTAGGAACTGGAAAGACCCATGACAGCGTAGGGGGAGTAAGACATAAAGGTTTGAGAGAGAGTAAAACTGTCTTTGTATACATAAGTGAAGGACATAATTCTTGGAGCTGGAGGAACAGGTGAGTGAGAAACGATTGGCTTCTTCAGGAAGATGAGAAGCCATACCAGCATGAGTGAAAAAAATCATCCA
Source organism: Urocynchramus pylzowi (assembly GCA_013397555.1). Lineage (NCBI taxonomy): Eukaryota > Metazoa > Chordata > Aves > Passeriformes > Fringillidae > Urocynchramus > Urocynchramus pylzowi. The sequence goes on from VZRH01001413.1 coordinate 1,703,335, forward strand.
GGAAAAGGATCCCATCCCAAAGGTCCTTTATTTTGGCATGTCATTTACCTGAATTTTGGCATGTGATTGTGACCTGAAATAACTTTTCCATGCCAATAGGCAGATGAAAACTTATTACCTCAAAAGCATAGAGAATTGTAGTGTGCCTTCTACTGAGACACAAGGTCATACCATGAAGAGACTGGGCAAAAGGAAAAGACATCCCAAAATGGGGATGAGAATTTGGGAGTTTCCTAACAGGTTTCTTTCGCTCACTATATCAGACCAATAGCAGAGAAATTTCTGGATTGTCTTTAGAGACTGTAACTCAGTGCAGTGAGTGAACAGATTAGTATGGATGGGCCTGCTGTGCCTGTCATAAATATTTAGGATTTAAAGTGGTAAAAACAGGAGTCACAAATGGGTTCAAGAGCAAAGAAAACACCTGTGAATGGCATACTACCAGATCTCTTAGAATTTTTATCAGTGAAACTGTGCTTGTGCTTGTGAACACTTTTTAGCTAATTTTAGAAAGAGAGTTGTAATAATGACTGTAAACCAACTTCTTTCTAATGATATGTTTTTGCCTTATTGTTAGGAATTTTTTTATTGCTATAGTATCTTGGCAGATAGAAAAAAAAATCTTACTGAAGTTTACCTCGAGTTACCTACTGATGTGTAGCAACCTTTGACTATTTTTAGACTAATATTTTAATACTATTTTAATGCTGAGATCACTGAATCAATGTAGACTTGGGCAGTGAAATTATAGACCATGCAGATACCTCAAGGGATACTTAATATTTGACTATATCTAATTATTAATTTAAGTCATTTCTTTAAGGTCTGCCACAAGAGACATGGACTTGGTCTTTGCCTTTAGGTGCTTGTTTCTAGAAGGATAAAGGTCAGATGAGCGTAAGGCAAGAGATACAAAGGGTAATGATAACTTAAGGCATTTAATATGTATTTTAGAATGAGTACCACATTTTTTTCTTTGAAATACCCTAAATTTTCCTTTGCACTGAAAAGTAATATGTCACATGAGTGAAATCCAGGTTTCTAATGTAATCTTCATTATGGAATATGACTTTCTCTTGTTGGTGTTCATAATAGTCTTTCTATATATGTTGGAAAAACAAGTGCATATGTCCTAGTTTTTCTAGATACCATTTTCTAGAACAAGGTTCAGTATGGTAATTGTGTGGAGAGCATTGACTGATCATACAAATAAATATCAAACCACAGCTACTTTTGATACAGAATACGTCATTGTAGGAGAACTACCTGTAGGGCAAAATTGCAAGCATTGAACAAATTTGTGCAATTCCCTATTGCATCACCAACAGTACTGACAACTCTTCTCCCTTTGCTGATAAATTATGTGATTGAGTACTTTCTTCCGATAAAGATCTATGTGTAATCCAGGTTTTGAATGGCATTAAATGTTTTCCTTTTCTGAACCTATAGTTATGAACTAGATTTCTTTTAATAAATAGTTTTACTGGGAGCCTTAAAAAAGCATGATACTTGAGCAGTGTAAAATAATGTAGCCCTTTAAGTTTTATTATAATATTAGCTGTAGAGCATAATTCTGACAAACGCAACTGTTCTACATGCAATCAATAAAACTAAACTTTAAAATTAAAATTATTCAGAAGAATACTTATCTCTGAATGAAGCACAAGGAGACAAGTCTATTCTGTCTCCTCAAAAAGCCTCATATTAGTGTGGGTAATATATTTTTATGATTACTCCTTAATTGTACTATAAGAATAATTATAATTCACAGTGGTTTCCTCATCATGCTGTGACAATAGAAACATTACATAAAGCATCACACCTTCACAGTCCAGTTTGGATGTTTTTGGAATTCAGTACTGAGTGATGATTACTGCAATGACTCAGAAAATGAAGGGGCTAAATTTCGCCCAGCAGGTTTTCCACTGCAAACATGAAGATCCATCTGTGAATCCTAAGTAAGCTTTTGCCATTTTACCATCTTAGGAGGTTAAGCAGCTAAACCACTGGTGTGTTATCAAGACCTTCCTAGCTACCGATGCAAAGCTTCCTAGCACCATGAGGTCTGCTATGGGGAAATGAACTCCAGCTCTGGAAGATTTAATGTAGTATACTGGGTAGAAGACGAAAATACGACTTTGTCCTTGTTTTTGATGGGCAATATTTTCAAGTGTTTTGACAGTTTATTATAAGATAGAGAAGGCTTATCAATCCATTTTTCATGTATATGCCCAAGAATAGACTTCTTGCAGAGAAGGACATTCTAAGCATCGTGATGTGTATGGAATTCCTGGTCAGAACAAATGATCATGTCCAATTTGCATATTACAATTGCTGTAATGCTGTAATTTGAAAATCTCAAAGGAACATTACTATCTGTTCTATATTTTCAGTTTACATACTTTCTCTGAAAAGAGGTGATCAAAACAACCGGAGACTTACTTTTTAAATAGCTGTATTTTCAGTGCGGTAATGCTGGAATGGGAAAGGTTATGTGCCATATGCATTTATACAGCAATGATGTACAATTTCTCATTAAGGGTACCTCATGAGTGTTTCTTTCACTTTTCTTCTCAAATTGTGTAAATTTTGAATGAAAGGGTAAGTAGAATCCTGCTTTCTTGTAATCTTGAAATTAAAAAATGAGGAAAGACATTTTGCAGCATTGTCTGAAATTTCACATTTTCTCTAACTTGACTCTTGAAGCACTATGTTGACTAGCTCATCAAAGAGATTTTCTTCTGTCTGTATCCTTGCTTTGAAATTACTCATTCACCATTGAATTTTAATGCAAAATGCAACTGAAGTTCAATATGAAATCAAAGGGAAAACCTAGTCTTCATTGACTTTGTGTATGGAAAAATTTGAGAATCTATGACTTGAGAACAAAGAAAATATTCATCAGTCAGGCAGAGAACTGTACTGTCCCAGTTTTCTCATACCAGTCCCAACCCAGTATTCCCAATAGTCTCCCCACTCTTTTTGGTGCACACTCTGTTGCCAAACTAAGTTAGGACTTGTTTCTACCCTTCTCTTTCTCACTGTACTCTGTATTCTCTTGCAATGCATCCCTGTGCTTAATGACCACATTTACTGCATGACTGGGGAGCACAGAGTCTGATACCCATTCCTGCAAGTGTGGCCATATCAAGGAGAGATGCTGAATCAACCACACTATCAAACATGAGAAAAACCCACCCCCAATATCAGTGAGTGTATAAGTAACAGGAGCTGGAGGGCAGTTATAATTATCCCTCCCCCTATCTTTCAGGTAAGATGTGTGACTTTGAAGCTTGGGAGCCTCTGAGCTGGAGATGAACTTAAAGAAACAATTTACTCATTATTCCCCATCTAGACTATTTTTAAAATAGTCTTCCTTTAAAGTTAATCTACTTAGAGTGCTTTCATAGGGGTTATCTTCACATGTTTCCAAAGCAGATGTTATAGTGCATTAGAGAGTGAACTTGAGAAATGCAGCAGAAAATATGAAGGGGTTTGAGTGTCTGAAATAGCATTGGTTCAAGAAAGAAAGTAAGTTCTGACTGCAGCTGTTAATGATTTTTCAAGGCAGTGATATTCCCTCTGTGACCGGAAATTCAGTAACCTCCTAGAAACAGCTCTCAAGGCTTTCTACAAAATAACTGTAGAATCCTGAGTTTTCTGGCAAGATTTATCATCAAAAACATCTCTAGGACTCTCTTGGTAGCCACTGGAATAGACCTGCTGCTAGTATTTGTGAACTTATGCTCCTTGAAATTTATGCTGCTAATGACACAATGGTATGCTGTGATTGTGATGATACATAAGTAGGAGTAAGTTGCCTTTATGGATTTGCAGTGAAGTAGCTGATCAGGCCAGCATGTGTTTGGTTTTGAATGACTTAGAATGCAGAGCTGTCTCAGAGATCTCTCTTCAATGCAAGATCATGAAAGTATAAAAAGAAATACACTTTACTGCTGAAAATAGCTTTGAATCAGAATCTTCTTCCTATAAATGGAATATAGCAGATTTATTTTTCCTGAAAAGGACTTTAGGAGAAATCCAAGAAGTGTCAAATTTTTAAGTAGTGAACAAATTACAGGCCACTACAAGAAGGAAAGGCCCTGAGAGAAGGCAAAGAAAGAAAGTGGCTGATGTAACACAGGTCCAAAACAGCAGAGGGAGGAAGGATTTGGAAGAATATGGAAGAATATCCTGTAATGGCAGTCATGACAGTACTCTTGCAGAATGGAATGTTGGCTTATTTGGGTGACAGATAAAGCAACATCACCATTAAAGAAGATCCTGCACAGTATGGATCTAAACTTTCAGAAAGATAACTCTGCCTTTTGAATTGCTGAAAAACTGAAATAGGATTGTGTTTCTGCAGCATATTTATGAAGTTGAAGTTTCTTCTTTCCACTGTTGTTACTAAAGAAAAACTTGTGTGCTGACCAGAGTTTCCTGTTTTTGATGAATGGAATTCCAGCATGCTTCCCTGTTAACTGGAAGGGGGATATCAGCATTGCTCTCTCCTGCGGGGCAGTCTTCTGTGGAGGACTAATTTGATCACTCTCCTATTCATTGTCTAGCTGCCAAATGCCCCCAGAAGTTAACAGTGTTTAAATGCTGTCCTAATACCATTTTCCTACATACAAGACTTGCAATTGCTGGAATATTGTTTGGACACAGGGATTGTTCATCTATGAAAAAGAAGGGAAGCAGTCACCAAGGAACCTTTCCATTAAGAACTGCTTCTCTTCCCTATCACAAGGAACCCTAAACAAATCAATGGATTGTCCCCCCCAGTAGGCCATGAACAGAATTACTTCAGACACTTTGACTAGGAAAATGGGCATAAAGAGGTGCAGGGCTTCTTTTAGTGTAGCTTTGCTGTTCCTATATAGAGAAAACCAGAATGGAGTATGATTTCTGAGGTGCTGTGGTAGTTCTTGATTCCATCCAATATTTGGTACTAGGGAGGTTTTAAAATCACAGTTTCACTTTTTTCCCCTCTTCCTAGATCTTTAACAGTGAAGCTATAGAGAACATCCCGATTTCAGTCCTTCCCCTTGCATGCAAATCAATATGAGTAAACTACAGGTGTAGTCTGTATTGAAGACTATAAAAGGTTACAGTTATAAAATGCAATTTTACAGAACCTCTAAAAAAATAATGACTTAATGGAAATCCTGCCTTCTGTCACAGAAGAGCAAAATCTCTGATACACCTACAAAAGGTTTAATGAATATAGTTAGAAAGATTGGTTGCTTAAAGTGTTCACAGACACTTTAGGTAGTTAGATTGTTCTGGCATTATTATTTATGACATGAGTAAGTGCACTTCAAATGATTTGAAAGAAATCCAGCAAAAAAATGAAGACTTGTTTGTTCCTTGATGTTCTGCCACATGAACAGGCATGCAATTTACAAAAATCCCTCCAGATGGCTCTTGGAGCAGGTTGGAACAATTTGCTGTCGAGAGTGTGTGAATTGCTGCCTGATGGTGATGAGATCAACTCAGATCGAGTGACCTCAGCCTTGCTCACGTACTGAAGTAAACGCATGGCAGAGCTTGCAAACTTCATGTAGCTTAGTGCTGCAAAAGGACGTGAAGGCAAAGAGTTTCTATCAGTAGTTAACCAGTGCTGCAGATACTGTGGTACCTTTGGTCTGATCCAATAAAAAAAACAGCCAGTTTACCACTGTTGGATACATTTTTTGTCCCAGTGCTTTTCAAAGACCTTTCTGTGGCCAGAACATCCCCATATTTTTTTGCAAAACTTCTATTAATCTCTATGCAGTTGTAAGTCAGCAAGTTGTTTGCTTGGAAAATTGTACTCCTCCTTCTTGATTTTTGCCATCTATTGATAGTATTTATTTTTGAGCTTTTCCTGCAATGTTTTGGGGATATTTTTCCTTGGGCAGAGTTTATGTTAATCTTCTAAAACATTTTGGAATTGAAAAAATATCAGTGGAGCATAAAAGAATGGTGTAATGATAATAACTGTATGGGGAAAGGATTTGGTGGGATAAGAAGTAGCAGTCTTTCTTTTGTTATTTCTAAGAACTTAATGCTGTGTAGAGAGAGTGCCCATGTAAGTCCTAACAGAAATGTCTGCCCATGTGCATTCCTGCTGGTGTAAGTCCTCTGACAGCTACCATGTGCAAATTTTGCACAGCTTGTAATTATCTGTGCAGCTGGAGTAGCCTTGTGCAGGTCTGAATCTTGATCTTGGGCAGAATGTTCCTTTCAGGTTTATGGATAATGTAATCATGAGCATGTTTGCCTTGGCAAAGTATTCCTTCTGCTATGGGAATACATTACACTAACAAAACAAACTACTGTTATAAGAATTGAGGGGTTTTTGGTAAAGGGAAAACATATTTTAAGGCTTTTAAAAGGTTCTGTAAATCTATGTACCTTTTAAACATGTGTTGTGATGAAAGAGGTTCTTAAAAGATATTTATTTGGGAATGCAGAGATGTTGGCAGTTTTTAACTGACCCTTGCTGTTTTAATTTTTCTCTAAATCTGACAGATACATGCTGAGGCACTGCTGTATCAAATTTCAAACCAAACTCAGTTTAGGTTTCATCTGACAAATAGTCACATTAATATCATAAAAGCCTGAATATTTTCATGAGCCTGCTGGGGCTGCAGACATTGCTGACATGAGTCACCTTGTACTGACTCACTTTTCTCGGCTGGACATTTACTTACTGAATATGGGCAGCATTAATACCTGCATGAGAGGGCAGCTGGTTTGAAAAATTAAAACAGTATTGAGTGGCAGAGGAAGGGTAGAAATACCATTGTCTTCTTTTGTTTTTCTCTCCTCTACAAGCAGCACTCAGGGCATTCAGTATAGCCTTGCTCCCTTGATGGGCTGCAGCCATATATTTGTCCCGTTCTCTCTTCTATTCCACTTTGACCTTTCTGGACTGTTTACAGGCTTCTCAGCAATGTCAATGTGAATCTGGCCAAACCAAGAATGAAGACCAAACAACAAAAAAGCTGTATCAAAACAAGTATCTGGGATGAATGCTTGTTGGCCAGCTGAGAGCTCAGAAACTGGGATCCCTGCTTCTGATGCTGCGGAGAAGGAAGTGAAAGGCAGCTTTTCTTCTGAGAGAGACTGTGGTCTCATCCACCTTGATCCTTCTCGTGAATATAGGGGTGGCAGCAGCATTTCTACCCAAATCCTCTGTATTTAGCTGTGCAGATAGGAGGAAGAGAATTAGGTTAAGTGCAGCATATGTTGTCTGGTTGTGCCTGGTAAGACAAGATCCAGGTGGCTGGAATAGGCAAAGAAGTAGTTATTACAGAGGTGCATTGAAGCAGTCTGTAAGTTTTATTTGCCTGTGTCTAAGTGTTTTGAAGCTCTGTTGCACCTTACCAAATACAGAAACAGGCTCCTTAAAAATATTTTTTTTTTTTTTTTTTTTTTGTGACTCCAGGTCAAGTAGTGCATTTAGGACACTTTTGAAAGTTAATTTAATTTTGTTGATGTACTGCATAATAAAAGAATGATGTATCTGTGTTGGCTGGATTGTATGTTATGCCATAAACTTCAGCTCTGCAGCAGCAGGCACCTGTGTGTTAGCAGAGTCGGTAAAGAACCGCAACAAAGCAGATTTTGGTGTGGGGCATGTAAATTCCTTGTTGTGAGCATAAGCTGGAGTATCATAAATATTAAACGACAGTGTTCAGTAATCTATCTTATGGAAAGTGGATTTACTTATGGATAGTGAGGAGGAACATAGTCTCAAAAACAACCTCTCTTTCAGTCAAAAATGGGAGCTTATAAGGTTCTTTTTCATTCATAGGGTGGGTGTATTAGAGTGCTGGGAAAAGACAAAATACTTGTTTATATGAGGATATGCATACTTCCTCATTTCTCTCTAGATACCATAGAAAAATTAACATTTGGTAGAAAGTAACAGTAAGACATGGCTAAGGCCATCCTTGCAATGAAAAGCTGTCAAGGATTTCTAATTCACACTGTTGCCAGCTGCATGTGCATGGTCATGGTCAGACTAGGAAATCCCAATTATCTTCGAAATAATTTTTCTGAGTGAGAAAATTTGTATTCAGTTCTTGAGTTATTAAACATGATGATGTGAAGGTTTGAGAGTCACAGTTGCATTAAGGCCTTGTTATATTACTTAAACACCAAAGTGAGTATAACTGTAATTGATTAACTATATTTAAGTACATAAAGGAGAGAAAAAGGCAGGCATGCCTGTCATTATAGGTTTGGGATTTTTTTTCCCCTTTTGGCCTTCTTTTTGCATATCATCCCATCCCAACTCCTTCTAATTTTCAGCATTTTTAGATTATAACTAGTTCTGTTCTACCTAACTGGAGTGTTTTCTGATTATCTGATGTTAGAATATTCTTTGATCATCCTCTCACACCTTTCTTAAATAATGTGCTTGAATCAGGTTTGTTCATATGGAGACAATTTGTGGAACCCTTTTAACATGTTGATATGTACATGCCAGTGGTTCTGAATATCTTTATTTGTATTTGTGAGTGTTTGTGCAGCTTTTGCCACTACCTGGAGCCAGCAATTTGAGCCATTGCTAGAGTTTCAGATAAACTTCTTTGGCTGCGGTGCATTAGGCATGCAGATCTGAGTGGGTTCATTACAGTGCCTGTCCTCCTCTGACCAGTTCCAGCAGAGAGACAGATGAATGACCCATAAGTCAGCTCTGGAACAGGATGCTGGCTTTGCTCCAGTTGCTATGACGCTGTGGAGCACCAGGCTGGTGCTGCTCAGGCTGAGGTGTGAGCTGTTGGGGCATTATCAGCAGGGGGGGCTGCCAGCTGAAGCTGCTGACCTGGGACACCCACCTAACATCCATCCTGTGCTCTTACATCATCTGCTTCACATTCAGCTTGTTCACGTCAACCCCCAGCCTGCACCAGTTTCACAGCTGGATATTCAAAACAGATGGAGAACACTGCATGTTTTCTCATTTTGCTTTAAATAGCATGTTTTGTTAGCACTTGGGGAATACTAGATAGAGACATCAACATTTTCTAAGGGTGTTTCTCAGGACTTGCCCTTGGCTTCTTCCTATGACTCTTGTCTACTGTAAGATGCTGAGGCACTGATTGCACACTTGCAGTATGATTGCTTTAGGTCCTAACATCCTTTTGAAGAATGAGAGAATACCTCGTCTGCTTTCTGAATAAGTATTTTACTGTTAGAGGTGAAACAAAGGCTTTCTTTGTAGCTCAATTTCTGTTGTCCATTGAGAAGTTAATTTCACTGTATTAACAGCAACATTTTTTCACCTGAAATCTCCCCATTTTGTTATAGGATGCAGACCAAGGAAATTATGCTCATTTCAGAAGTATTGCGAATAACATTTGAAAGAATCACAGAATTTGTGACCAGGATGCTCCAAACATAATAGTTACTCTTTGTAAGGTGCTCTTCATTTAATGAGCGGGATTTTTACCTGTAGAATTATTCAAACAACAAAGTGCATGGACCTGAGCCTCTAATGTCTTCAGTCATAGTGATTTAAAAGGTTACATACACTCTTGAGTGTTCTCAAGCTAGAGATAATCTCTGTTCCAATTTATATTTCCTTGCATTTGATGGTGGTGATGTGTATGCTACAATAAAAAGCAACAAAATCATTTGATGTATAGCTTATCCAGTTTTTGCATTTTCTTGCCACTTAGGCAGGACACGTCATACCTAAATGTGCTGTATTTTAATTAATGCATACTGAAAATTTTTTTTTTTACTCCTTCCAGATTACAACTCAGGTAAATTATAGATAAGAATGTAAACAAAATTAGTGTTATAATTTATAAAATGCCCCTATTCCTATTATAAGTTTTTACATGACAGCAGGTGAAAAAACATGAATGGGAATGTTTTCAGAATCCACAAACAGGGCTAATCTGGCTGGTTTGGATTGGAAGGGACCTTAAAAATCATCTAAGTCCAGTGCTCAAAACACCATCCAACCTGACTTTGAACACTTTCAAGAATGGGGTATTCACAAGATCTTTCAGCAACCTGTTCCAGTGTCTTACCAACATTATAGTAAATTATATTTTATCTTCATAATACCTAATCTAAAACCTATCCTCTGTCAGTTTAAAGCCATTTCACCTTCTCCTGTCATTACATGCCATTGTATAAAACCCCTCTTTGGCTCTTTTGTAGGCCCCCTTTGGATTCTTCAATGCTGTGAGATCTTCCCAGAGCCTTCTCTTCCCAGGCTGAACAACCCCAAATGTCTCAGCTTGTCCTCATAGGAGAGGTGCTCCACGCCTCTGATCTTCTTTGTGGCCTCCTGTAGACTCACTTCAACATGGTCACATCCTTCTTATGCTGGGAGCCCCAGAGCTGGATGCAGTTGTCCAGATGGGATCTCTTGAAAGAGGAGTAGAGAGGGAGAATCACCTCCCCTGACCTACTGGTCACATTTCTTTTGATTCTCCAATATCTCCAAGTCCTTCTCCTCAGTGCTGCACTCAATTCATTCTCCACCCAGACTGTATTTGTGTTTGGAATTGCCCTGACCCAGGTACAGGACCTTGCACTTGGCCTTGTTAACTTCATGACATTCACACAACCCCACCTTTCCAGCCTATCCAGGTCCCTCTGGATGCCATCCCCCCCCCACAGCCTGGTGTAATCAGCAGACTTGATGAGGGTTCCCTTGATCCTGCTGTTCATGTCTCTGTTAAACAGTGCTGGTCTCAGTGCCAAGCCCTGGGGACAGCACTCACCACTGGTCTCCTCTTGCACACTGAGGTCTTTGTGCATGACCATCCAGCCAATTCTTTACTCACTGAGTGGTAAATCTCTCAAATCCTTTTTAGAGACAAGGATGTTGTCAAATGCTTTGCAAAGGTCAGTCACTCTTCCCTTGTCCACCAATACTGTAAACCTGTCACAGAAAGCCACCAAATTTGTCCGGCAGAATTTGCCCTTAGTGAAGCCTTGTTAACTGTCACTCCTTATTTTCTGTTGGCCTTAGCCTACAGAAAATAAGTTTCCAGGAGGATCTGCACCTTGGTATTGCTTGGCACAGAAGTGAGCCTGGCTGGCCTGTAGTTACCTGTGTCTTTTTGTTCCCTTTTTAAAAATGGGGGTATATTTCTTCTTTTCCAGTCTGTGATATCCTCACCAGACTGTCACTGCTTTACAAATATGATGATGGTGACTTAGCTACTTTTTCTGGTAGTTCCATCAGGATTCATGAATTCTTCTTATCAAATCCCATGGACTTTTTCACCTTCAGACCTCTTAGATGAGGTTTTGAATCAGATCTGCTCTCTTCATTTGCCCAGTCCCACCTTTGCTTTCTGCAGCTTGGTGTGGCTAGATGTGAGGACCAGGCACATCTCAGACATTCTGACTGTTGTGAAAGAAAAGTTGTGATTGGAAGAAAGATCCTGTGGAGGTGGGACAGCCCTGTTCTAAGCCAAGTTTCCTTTCCACCTAGAGATGCCCATCCTGACTCACCTCCTGGAGGTCTGAATGCTCATGGGTGAATGAACTGCCACAAAAAATTTAGTTTGCATAAGAGGCATACAGCAGGCTAACTATAAAAATTGATCCTGCCTGCATCCCCTTTTCCTCTTTTTCTCTTTTTCTAGCTATCCCAGATCCAGACTATCTGTCCAGCAGGATCAATGTGGAGACTGGTAAATGTCTTTATTCTATTTTTCTCTTTTATGTCTTTATTTCTGTCCCACCTTGCTTTGTCTGGGCAAAGTATCATATTCTACCCCTCACTCTGTATTAGAGTTTGTTGCAGGAATTGGAAGCTTGTGGAAATGTGCTGTAAAAGTTAAGGGCTTGTTAACCAGCACTTTTGAGACTAAATAGAGGATTGCTTGCCAGAGTTAAGATGACTATATAATAAAAGCATAAGAGTTCTCTATCACATGGACTGGAGTCTTTGAACAGCCTGATGAGAATTTATGATAAACATCACCTTCCTTACTGATGGGTCATGACATGAAGTACTCGCCAGTACTGAGGAAAAAAAAGTCTTTGAGTACTGCAGTCTTATCTAAATTCTGGATAACCAGGTCTCCCATTTTCCTCTGGAGAGGTCCACATTTCCCCTGGTCTTCCTTTTATCATGGCTATATCTGCAAAAGGTTTTCTTGTTGCCTTTGATGTCTGTGGCCAGATTTAACAAAACTGATCCCTAGCTCCTCAGACAATCTCTCTGTACTCCTCCCAAGCTACCTGTTCTTGCTTCCACCCTCTGTGTCCTTCCTTTTTGCATTTGAGACCTTCCAGGATCTTCTTGTTCACCTATCCAGGCCTCCCAGAGTTTTTCCTGGCTGTTTTCAGGATGCATTACTCTTCAGCTTGAAGAAGTGGTCCTTGAATATTAACTGGCTTTCTTAGGCCCCTCTTCTGTTTAGGAGAAGAGAATTATCCCATGGTAGTCTACCAAGCAGATCCCTGAAGAGGCCACCATCTGCTTTCCTGAGCTCAAGGGCAGTGAGCTTGCTGTGTGCCCTCCTTGCTGCCCTAAGTATCTTGAGTTCTACAGGTAAATGGTCACTGCAGCCAAGGCTGTGTTTGGGCTTCACATTCCCCACCAGCCCCTCCTTGTTGGTGGGAACAAGGTCCAGCATAGCATCTCTCCTTGTTGGCTCCTCTATCGCTTGAAGATGGAAATTATCATCAGTGCATTTCAGGGACTTCCTGGTTTACTTATGCCCTGCTGTATTTTCCCTCCACCAGCTATTGGGGTGTTGGGAGTTCCCCATGAAGACCAGGGCTTGTGAATGTCTGGTTGCTCTTATGTATCTATAGAGGTTCTCATCTGCTTGTTCTTCCTACATAATTCTCTGTAATTGGAAGCTGTATGGAAATTTCTGTTAGTCAAGTCAGTTAGCAGCTGCCTCCAAAGATGTAAAAGAGAAAAGAAAAACAACTAACCATGCCCTCCTCCAACACTGCTTTAGACAGGTGTTGTGATCTAAGTTGTGGTCAACACTGCTTTAGACAGGAGTATCTAAGGTAACAGAATCCTTCAGGACTGCAGATAAAACCTGTGGTAGCACTTTGGGATCACAGTTATTTTCTCCAAGTCTAGGGAGAGTCTTAGACATTTATGGGGAGGTAGATAGGAATAAGTCTCTGGTATCGATCAGCTGTTGCATAAACAGATATTTTGAATTGTGTTTATTATTTGGTGTATTATGAATATGGCATAAGAAGATTTGTGTGTAATGTAATAGTTGGTGTGAGGTAGGCTTAGGAAAGCAACGAATGTGAGAGGAGATTAAATAATTCCTTGCTTACACACAGTCTAGAGAAGTGGGAATAGATTTACATTTAAACTGTAGCCTAAATGTCAGGTGTGGGAATAGTTTTCGCAGAACTTTCTCCTGGTGCCTTAAGTAGAGATTTGAAGTTCATGCCAGAAAGGAATTATGGCTTCATTGTGGGATACAGAAATATGTTAGAGGTAAAGTAAAGGTGGATATTGCTTTTGGCACTTGAGGTGAATTTGTGTAAAGATCAATTTATTTTGAAGAGCTGTGCTGTACTGGGATGTTGGCTGTGTCTTGAATACTTTGTTTCTCCAAAATACATTTATTTTATCTGCTCTGTCTTAATAAGCTTTTTTTTCCAGTAAATAATTGTGTATATATATGTATTTTCAAGTTAATCTTAACAATAGAAAAGCTTAGTCCTTCACTGTTTTCCTAACCAAACTGAGTGCTGATAATGAGTCAACTACAAAACCATACTTCATTTTTGTTTTATAAAATGTAGATTGTTCCAGAAAAACGCCCCAAGTATAGCTTCTAAATTTAGTCGGTTTTTTTTCTGTAATAAAACACGTGCTAGAGCTGCAGGGAGATATCCAAGTCAAGATGTCATGGGAAGCCTTCTACCAGCTTAGGCACTGTCCTGTGAATGTTCATGTGTTGTGTAATTTTATGCATATATAGAATAGAACTGCTTCTGTATGTGAAAACTTAAGACAGTAGAAGAACCTCTTAAACTATTATGATTTAAGAAAATTATACCTACAGCATAACTTGAAATGGTTGTGACTTACAATTTATGAAGGGTCACTCAGAAATATGCTATCATTCCAAAACAGGAAAATAGAGAAAAAATAATGCTAGATCTGGCTCTTGTCTGCTAGAAAAATCCATGTACTTTTTTTTGCCTGTCTCATATCAGCATGAACTGCCTTTAATTCCTCAAGTCTGCATGACCCTAGAAACATCTCTGCATCTTACCTAACACTGACAAGAAATTATTTTCTGAGATTCTTAATATTTCCTCTCAGCTGGAGGACAGAGCTCTCTTTTCATGCTTTCAGAACAATTCAGAGATACAGAAGTGCATCCTGTCTCTTCCATGTTGACCACCAACCTTTACCAAATACTCTTTTCAGTTTAGTTTTTTCATGTTTTTTAGCTGTGTATTGAATTAGTAAAAATTAATCAAACTACAAGGAAGGTCTCAAGTAGAATCTAATTATTAGTAAGGAAAAGTTGACCATAATTTTTGACTTGCAGAAATGTTGAAAAATGTGCACCTTATAATTTTTAAAGTTTTGGGACTAATTATCATCTCTGTATCCTTGCATTATTCTGTAAAAGGATTTTGCTTTTGAAAGAGAAAGGGTTTAGCTTTTAGAGAGAAGAATGTTTAAAAAGCCCTGCTTGGACAGGGAAGCATTTTAGATACACTTTCACACATATTTTCAATGATAAGTGACTTTGTAACCGTAAGAAAAGCAGATAATCAGGATCCATTGTGCAGTGTGAAAGAAAATATTCGTTCACATGTGAAAATAACTTTGAACTATTCAACTGGATAAAAATAATGTATTTTTATTTTTGTTTACCATGTCACTTTAAAGCTAGACTGAACCTTGGTCTAGCTGAACCTTTGCTGGTTGTGGGTTTCCAGCCTCATGCTATTTTGTGTAAGGGTTTGGTAATGCTGGATCTATCCTGCCACTTTCTTTCTCCTCAGCTCCCTACCTTTTTCCTTGTCACCTGGTTTGAGCATGCTGTGAATCCTATCCTTTATAGAGGAAAGAAGTGTAAAACAGTGAATGCAGAGTCACTGGTGTTGGAAGGCACCTCTGGAAATTGTCTATGACAATGCTCCAGCATGAGGAAAAGGCCAACTGAGGCAGGTTGCCCCAGCTATCTCTAGCTGAGTATGAGATATCATCAAGGATGGAGATTCCATGTCATCTCTGGGCAACCTGTGACACTGTTTGATCACCTCTATAATAAAAAAGAGGGGTTTGTTACACCTACTGGGAATTTCCTGTGTTTTGGATTGTTCTCATTTCTCCTCCTCCTGTCACAGGACACTGCTTAGAAGATTTTGGCTTTATCATCCTTACATCCTTCTATCAAGTATTTTTAAAAATGCACAAGATCTTTCTGAGCTTTGTCTTCACCATGCTTTAGAAGACCCAGCTCCTTCAGCCTGGCGTTCTGTGAAAGATGCCACAGTCTTTTGAAGTTTAGTGGTCCTGCAGTGGACTCTCTCTAGTATTTCCACCTCTCTTGTAAAGGAGTGCCCAGATCTCCACCCAGAACTACAGAAGTATCTTAACAGCTCTGTGAAAAGAGGAGGGACAATTTGCTTGACCTGCTGGCAAAGCTTTTCCTAGTGCAGCCCAGGAAATTGCTGTCCATCTTTGCCATACAGATGCACTGCATTGCTCATTTTCAGCTTGTTCTCTAGGACTGAGATCCTTCTTCACAAAGCTACTTTCCAGCTGACCAGCCCCCAGCACATACTGTGTCTGCAGTTATTTCTTCTCAGGGACAGGACCTTAAATTTCCCTTTGCTGCATTTCATGAGGCTTACCCTTTTCTCCAGCTTGTAAAGTCCCTCTGGATGGCAGCACTCAGGAATATTAATTATTTCTTGTAGTTTTCTATCACCTGAAAACTCTCTGAGAGTGCATTCAGTCCTGTCATAATGATGATTTTAAGCAGCGTTGGTCCCAGAATCAATGCCTGGAGTACACTGTGGACAGCTGCCTTCAGCTGCTTTTTGTGACACTTATCATAGCTCTCTGAGCCTGTCAGTCTGTCAGTTTTCAGTTCACCTTGTTTGCCACTTACCTAGTATGTACTTCATCAGTTTGTCTGGGAAGGTGTGATGTGAGACACTGTGGAATGTTTTGTTAAAGGTAAGATAAAGCAACCTCTCTCATTCTCCTCTCTCTCCATGTGCCAGGCTGCTCATCTCATCATAGAAGGCTACAAGGTTGTTCACTAACCATTCACCTTCATTAATCCATGCTGACTGCTCCAAACAACCTTCTTGGCCTTTATATGTTTGGACTGTCTAGTCCATCATCTTCCCAGGAGAAACAGCAAAGCTGATCAGCATGTAGTTCTCCAAATCTTCCTTCTTCCCATTCTTGTAAATAGGAACGATAATAGATTTCTTTCTTTCAGTGCTTAGGAACACCCTCTCTAGTTGCTGTGATGGCTGATGGAATGTCCAGTTCCCTCAGCATCACTTGGTGCTTGCTGTCAGTTCCCATGGACTTGTGTATGTCTAAGTTGTTGAAATGTTTCCCGTCCTAGTCATCCCCTACAAGTTCTAAGTTTTCTTGCACTGCACTTTACTGCTGGTGTCCCGACAGCCTTCAGACTGCCAGATTTCCACAAGGTAGCAAACCAGCTTATTCCAGCACTAGGAAAGTTTTATCTGGGGTACTTCATGGCCATGGTATGAGAGCTATCTGCGTATCTCACCATGAGAACACGTGTGCTGCTTCTCCATGGCGTAAGAGCCTTAAAAATCATATTTGTCTTAAACACTGTAAAGACCACTGAAAGGCTTTGCCCACTACAGCAAACTGCATAAAGAATCTGTGACCACCGAAACTCAACACTGCCCAAATATGCCTTCTGGGTTCTGGGAACTTGATATAAAATAAAGGTGGTACTATTGTCCAGTTATCTCAGGTTTAAGGAGAAGTAAACACAACTGGAGGAGAAGAATGCATTCACAAGGAAAACCGGCTCAGCAGCTGTGCTAAAAATCATCTCTGGCTGGGCCCGGCAGGGGGAGACGACAGCCCACCGACCCATTTGCTGAGGCCAGGTTTGCACACTAGCGTTTGGGGATTTTTTAAAGTCCTCCACTGTGAGGGAAACGCAACTGTACTGGGTTTGCCTCTGGGGCAGAAAATTAATTTTGGTGTTGCTGCTGTTTGTAAGTGGAAAAAAGGTACTTAGGAAAGCAGTGGAAAATCATCTTGGAGGTATGCCTAGGAGATTTGCGCGTTGAGAAAAAGTATTTTATGTGATCTCAGTTTTTAGAAAAATTGTTCCCAGTGGCATCCTTTATATGACTTACTGCGCTGTCTGTTTCCCTGGAGCAAATCAGTATTTTCACCACAGGTGAGAAATCTGGCACTGAGTTGACCACCCAGAGATTGCAAGGAGACTGCATTAGCAAGGGGACCACCCAAATACTGACATTCCACTGTCCTCAAATCAGCAGCAAGAAACGTCTGTGGCATGCACTCAGAAATTCATGCTGGGAATATGAATCTTTCTGGAGAAAGAGAAGGAGGAGAGCTTGTAGTTTGTAGAAGAAATCTAGTAAAAATATGTGACCATTGACTAACATAAAGAATACAGTGTATTTTAATCCCGTACACATGTGAATGAATGAATGAAATGGAAGCTAGGACAGCACACAAAGAATGTACACCTAAGAGCTGCCAGTTCTTCTGTTTCTAAAGGCACTATGAAAATATGACAAAATGAGTTCTTTGCAGAATAATCATATAGGCAAAGCAGAGATTGCTGCTATGGTAGCACTGGCACAGAGCAAAAGGGTCTGCTTCCTGCTATAAGTGCTGCTCATTGGTTCAGAGCTCTGTAAACCTGATTTATTCAAGAATTCATGTTTCCCTGTGCAAACCCCATACCTCTGTGTTTTAGGTGTTATTATGATGTGGATTCTCTTCCCATTACAGTTACTCTGTTCACCTGTGTGTGCAGTAGAAGACAGACTGAAAATTTTAAGCCAGACCACCATGGATGAATGAGCATAATGAAAATTTGTGACCTAAATTTTATCGTGGCTGCTAAGGAATAGTAGGTGCTATGTCTTTTAAGCTTCTAAGTAAATTTAGACATTTAATTTATTCCCAGAAACATCAGACTACTTAATAGCATAGTTCTCCTTTGTCTCTGTGTATGCCTTCTTATATCATGTATAAAACTATACAAGTGTTTACTGTAAGTTTACTGTATTTCTGCTGTTAAAGATTGTGAAATGCTCATGTCTGAAATATGTTAACTGAGAGATGAATTGGTCTTAAAACCCTTACTGAAAAAAAAGTGCTACCTGGGACTTAGAAGAAACTGATATTCTGCTGGTCATGGACAATTATTTTCTGTATTAGCATCCTACTAAGTGCAGTGACTGTTTTTGGTGTGTTTTTGAGGATTTGGTCTTTAAATATTTCCCAGAGAAAAGTCTTATGGTATTAAGTGAGGAACACCATTGCAGTGCCCAAATAGTACAGAATTTCTGCAGGGTGTTTATGGGAGAACTGTGTGGTATTTTTGCAGTTTTGATTATGATTTGTCCACACCACATGTTCTATGACAAGCAATATGAAGGTAAGTTAACTAATTTTCACAGATTTATGAAGGTTCACTTTATTTTTTTCTGCATTAGTGTCTTGTCTGCATTAAGAATATTCCTAAGATGGTTTATCCTATGAAATGTCCTGAATTGTCCTGTCTTGAGACGTCATGGCTGCTTTTAGGATTTCTTTTTCCTCAAGGACATATGCTGATGGCAATCAGCACAGGGCATGTGTAAGTGTTTCTAGGCTGTAGCAGGTGTGGACTGTCTGGACTTACAAGAGTTTTGAGTGTCTGGGCATCATTTGGGAATGTGCTTCCAGAGCTCTCAGACTCTGGGTTTCACTCCTGTTTGCTATCAAATGCAGTTACATTTTTTTGTGCTGTGTTGGACTTACAGACACATGCACAAATGTTTGTGGTCTCATTGGATTCTCTCCTTCCTGTAAGCCAAGATGAGAACTTGAGCACCTCTGGAAACCTTACATAACACGAGTGAAAAATAGGCATAGTTTTGTATTTGACCAGTCTATTTTACAACAGAATCTATCCTTAGTTGTAATGCAGTCAGCCAGTGAACTGTGTTGTCTCCAGCACTGATCTAAACAGAAGAATGGAAACCTTCTGTTCATTGGTGAAAGGCAGTTTGCTCCCTTGATCATTAATACTGAACTGATACCATGCACTCTGTGAGAATGACTGTGAAAGTCAGGCAGAATACCTTTTGGAATCATGCAAACTTAGATTATGGACTGCAGTCCTGCATCTCTTGAACCAAATGTGAGTACAGTATACAGGAGAACTAGTTGAGTGTTTGGTTTGCAGAGCCTGATTTTCTCTCCAGTATCAGCTTTCTTTGAGATATTAGATTAGGAATTAGCTAATGCACAGTGAAAGTGGCCCTAATTCTGTTTTTCCTTACTAATGTTAGCCCATTACTTTATAAATCTCTTCTCTCTCTCTCTCTCTCTCTTTTTTTTTTTTNATCTGTTGGGGTTTACTTCCATATTCTCTTTTTCCATTTTTCATACTTTATCTTTACAGCTTCCTGATTTTCTTTCATGGATTCTTTCTGGCAGTGCTATAATTTATGTATCTTATAATATTTTAACAGATGCTGTTTTAGAGATATCCAGACTTATCTAAACAGAGCTGGAATTTAACCTCTTGGCATCATAATTTCACTTGTGTTTGAATTGCAGAAAGTGTTTGAAGACTCCAATTGAATTATGACCTTATTGTCCAAAGCAGCCTATGTGCTTATCCTAAGAGGCAGATCAAAAAGTCAGAGGTTGACTTTGTTAATTTATTATTTTTGTGGTATAAGGCAGTATGGTGCATACAGACTGGCAGGAAAGACATTTGAGAATACTGAATTATTAGAAAGGAAATAACAAGTTGCAGTTTCCTTCATGTCTCTTACTTTTTGGTTAAATTTCTGTCTCTTGTAGGCTAGTAGGTAATAACATTGTCATGAGATTGTTGACAACAGACCATTTTTATAAGTTTTGCAATAAACAAGTACAGATTTATAGGTATTTTGTCTTTTGCATATCCGTTATTATTTTGTTTAATTGAAATTATTTGTCCTGAAGGTTTTCTTAGCCACCAAAAAATGTATCAAGATAACCATTCCATTAAGAGAACTAATGTTCAGAAGCATGTGGCAATGTCAAATGAAGAAGTACAGCTCCTGTATCTTTCTTTTTTTTTTTCAGGAATCCTTTGGTTTGGGCCCAAGAGGTCTTGATAGGTCATTAGACATTGTATGACCTTACCTATATACAGTTTGTGAATATAGCTCAGAAGCATGGTACAGAACATACAGAATAGCATGATAAATTGTGCTGAGGAAACAGACTTTTCTACTCATCTATATGCCATGTACTAGTTCTACTTTTTCTCTTAATATAAGAAATAGAACTGATAAAAATTTTATCTCAATATATATTGCCATTTCTTGTAAAATATTAATGCAATGTTATGCCTCTTTCCAGTCAGCTGAGAACTTTGACAAGTCTGATGCTATTTTTAATGATCCTAACACTTCCTTCTGATTTTTTCCCTTAACTGAAATTTGTGGTTACTTTTACTACTTCCATGAACAAAATACAAAATCATGGTGGGGCTGAGGTTGGAAGGGACCTCAGGAGGTCATCTGGTTCACCTTCCCTGTTCCAATAAGGAGATCTAGAGCATGCTGCCCAAGACCACATCTCTCAAGGATGGAGATTCCACCACATCTCTGGGCAATCTTTGCCAGAGCTCAGTCACCTTCCCAGTAAGAAAGCATTTCCCACTGTTCAAATGGAAACTCCAGCCTTTCAATTTGGGCCTGTTGTCTCTGGTTCTGTCACGGGAACTGGAAAGAGGCTATGTCTTGTTAGTGTCCTCCCTTCAGGAGTGTGTACAATATCAGGAGATTCCTCTGAGCCTTTTCTTCTACAGCCTGAACAACTTCAATCTTCTCTTGAGAGACTTTCAAGTCTCTCAATCTTTCTTCAAAGGAGAGATATTCCAGTCCTTTTATAATCTTGGTGACTGTTTACTGCACTCTCTCCAGTCCCTCCATGTTGCTCTTGTACTAATAATCCCACAGCTGGGCACAGGACTCCAAGTGTGGCTTCACTGGTGCAGTATGAGGGTCAGGATTACCTGCCCCACAACCTGCTGGCAGCTCTTCCCTTCATGCAGCCCAGGATCACACTAGCCTTCTTTGCCACAAGGGCACAATGTTGGCCTGTGTTCCAGTGGGACCATGGTGATGTAATGTTACAAACTGGGTCATTTCAGATAGGCTGCTTTCAGATATACATGTCCATGGGAAGAAGTAGTTTGAGTATAAATTTCCTATGGTATTTTAATCTGCATTGTTTTTAAGCATATGCAGCAGCCTTGTTGACCAGCTGAGGTACTGAATGGTTGGCATCCTTTGTTCTTGAAATCACCCAGTCTTCCACTGGAGTCCTCTGGTCTCATGACAGCAAGCTGAGAATTTACCTCTGCAGCAATGGAAATGGCTATATGGAGATACTGAAAACTCCCACTCTGCTCTCAGCAGAGATAAATCTCAGCTCTGTGAAGGGTTAGATTCAAATCCAAATGGGGTTCAAATTCCTGTCTCGGCCCTAGGGCATGTTGTGTTCTTGCAGATGAAGAACTGTTTGCACACCTGCTGGGTTAATACAATGCTCATTCATCAGAAACCACCAGCCTATGGTACCACACAATGCTTATTCTGTAGGATTGGGTTAAACATTAACCAAGAAGAAGAATGGGAGAGTAATCAGCCCATTTACTGGTAACAGTGTGAATGAATAATGAAACAAAACTGTATCATAAGTTTCTGGTCAACCACTGAAACCTAATAAACTATCTGATACTTTCCTATATTGTATATTCTGTATGAGAAACGGCAAATTCCTCATGGCAGTTCTACACTAATGCGAATTAGAAATGGGAGTATTTTCCATTTTTGTGACTAGCAGCAGATACTTTGGCTCCTATGGAAATACTTAGGAGAAGAGGGCTCTGAATGTCCTCTAAAAGATCTGCAAGTTGTTCTGCTTTCTGACTGAACAAAATAATAATTTCAAAATTTCTGTTTCTAGCTCTTCAATGCAATGTCATAACAGAAATCAAGAATTTTGCATATTTAAGATCCATTTCTTCTTTGGGACTGTATGTTACACCTTTTTGGCACCCGTAAGTGATATGAATTTTTAAAATTTTGTCCTGCTATAAAAGTAATGGAAAATACTTCACATTTGATTTAAAAAAGAGACCAGTACATGTAGCTTCCATGAGTTTTGAATCTACTATATAAAGAGTGAGAGACATATTATAATCTTTTTATTTTGCTTGTGCAAGGATTTACCTCCAAATTACAGTTAATTAAAAAAAAAAAGAAAAGAAGACTGGAATATTTTTAAAACTTGCACATATATAGAGGTCCACGGACTTGAAATTTGAAAACTTCACCAGCTGAATAGTATATTCCTATGAAGAGTTATTACATGTGCATGCCTACAGGGCATGAAGTTTTCTATCTTCAGGACTGTATGCATATATTAAATCTTTAATATATGTATGTACATAGATACATCAGTTTATAAATATATATGTGTACATAGGTATGTATATGAACGTATATATGTAACACATTTGCTTTTCTTGAACTGTAAAGACAGCAAGCTATAGAGTCATAAAGAACAAATTATGCTTACATCAATGTCTTACTTACCACAGATACAGCACAGAAGGCACAAGAGAATGTTCCTTCATACACCTTCTGTGTAAGCCTCCATTTGCCAATGCATCTCTAACAAAAATTCCGAGATTCATGGCCCCTTATTAGAACTCCCTCTGCTTGATATTGCTTAATTTCTGTTGGAAGCTGAGATCCTTGTTGCTACCAGGTTTTATTTAAGAATGAGCATGCTGAGGGATCAGTGCTGCTTTGTGAAGAAAGCCTAGTGAGTACTGGCTTTTATCTTTGAACTCAGATGGCTCAGCAGGTAGTTGACTGCCCCTCCTGCTCACTTTAAATTTTAAGTGCATCTTATCTCCCAAAATGATTTGTCTTTTCTTTGCAACATTTTCTTTACTGAATCCACAAGAGAGCAAAATCTTGGATGGAGCTGGAAAATGAGGGCATCTTTTCCTCGGGGTAATGTACATTTGCAGCTTTGTGAAACACTGTTCCATCTATTCCAACAAAGTATTTTCTAATAAAAACATCCAGTGAATGGTCTGAAGCCTACCTTGTTATTTTGGTTTTTTTGGTTTTTTTTTCCCCCTAGGAACAGTCTTCTTTGTTGTGTATAAAGATATAAAGATTTCAAATGTTCATGAGGATCACAAAGTGCAGCATAGCACTGTTTGGGTATAGTGCCTTGTTCCTGAAAGAATAATGTCTTGCATGTAAAACCTTGTTCCTATTCATGTGTTACCATGGCACTGTGCCCAAGCTATTGGCTGTTGCTTCTTGTGGAATAAAATGTGCTACAGCAGCTCTCCTGTATCGGCCTCTGAAGCCAGTGTGGTTTTCAGTCACTGTTGTCTGTGCTTGGTGTCATGTAGACATGGCTTACACAACTCTCTTGGTTTTGGAGGCTTCTAGCTAGAACTGGTTTTCTACATATTGGGGAGAAAACAATAATTTGACATAATATAAGTGCAGTAACCCTGGTGGTTTTTGTTTTTTTTTTTTTGTT